>BLKR01004114.1:0-119390 GCA_011170035.1 Teleogryllus occipitalis
GTTAGTGTATCGGGCTGTTATACCTAAGTTTGCGTGTACAACAGCCCGATAGCGATCAAAGCCGTGGATTTTAAGGGCGAAAAAATCCTTCATAAGCCTTCCTTCGGAGGGGAAGTAAAACCGACTGTCACGTGTTAGTAGATTTACATGTAAAAGATCCTCAAGCCTAAATGAAGCCTCTGAGCTAAATTCAAATTGCCTGTTTCTTCGCCCAAGTAATACCTTCTTTCTCCCCTAGTAGGTGAAAGGAGCGTAACAAAATTTGCGTGGTCAGAGGGAAGAGCAGCCCTCATGGCCTGAGTCTCGCCACGTAAAATAAGACATTCATTCATTCAAAATGCGAGCAACCGACATACACATTTACAGTTCCACTTCCGTCTCTTTAACTGGACTATTCTGTGACTATGCTTGTTCCTGATATTGACTTCCTGGCATGCCCAGTCTGTTGACACCTCGACCCTTGCTCTTTACCCTAAGGTCAGTGCTCCTCTCCCGCCCCCTGACCTTTGTCCCTGCAACATGGCCCTTATAATTGCCTCTCATCCCCGTGTTTAACCCTGCCTCCCTGACGCGTACGCCGAATGCCTCGTTACTAGCACTATGCGCTTCAGTTACTGCAGACGCAAAATGTGGTCACACCGTTACTACTCCTTTTGGTCTTACACACCGCGCAACCTGACTGGCCCCACAGTTCTGAATAGAGGTAGCATTTCGCGAGAGCATTGTAGACGAACTATAAATTAGTATGTTATCTATTCATTAGAACAAAAGTATATCCATGGGCATCAAACATTCTGTGGTGAATACTATTTTAAAATTGTTCTCTGTATTAATATTTTTATTCTCCTTGTACTATGTACTTTTTACATCATAAAAAATGAGTAATATCCTTAAATATATTTCATGCACTATTCACAAGAATCATGCGGCAAAGGTTATAACCGGTACATTGGGCACTCAGTTTTCAATTCCCTTTAATCGTAGTTAAACTTCTCTCTTCAAGACTTTCTCATAACATTTCTCTCATAATCGTCTTGGGATTTCTCATTTTGCTTCTTTTCTTTGGAAATCTCAAGCGCCTAATTCCAGTTCTATTAGATTTTCCTTCTTCAAACATTAATAATTAATATCGTGCTAATACTGTCGGACCCGGAAGAAACACATAAAAACGTTTTCAACGTTAACGTTTCAAACGTTAACAGTTATTCAATGAAGATAGATGAGTATACAGGCTTCCAGCTGCAACCCAGATAATGTGTGTTAGTTCTGTCGATTTCGTTTCTATTCTTCCTTGCATAGAAATCTCTATTCGTAATGAATTTATACGGAGTAATAAACGTAAAAATTGGAAGTGATAAAAACACCTTAAAATTAAAAATGAGTAAATCATTTACTTAACAATGAAATGCGTCAACGATTATATCGGTATCAACGATTATATCGGTATCAACGATTTTATCGGTATGAGATATTAGTCCGTGCGCCGTCCCGACTTCTAAATGTACTACACATTTACATGTTTTACAAGTACAGATGTAAAGACTTCCACTCGTCAAAACATCAGAACGGAGCTCTCAGATTGTTCGAGCTGAGGCGGTGATACACTACGGAATGAAAGTGAAAACCCCGCAGACCCACATGTTGGTCGGCGCCTAGTTTGAGCAGAAAAGGAACACCGCCACTTCCAGGGATGTAAACAACATACACTGCCCTTAACGAAAACATGAATTTAGTAATGTATGCCCCCTTCAGTAATCAATACACACCCTTGAGTCAGATCCGCCACAATTGTCCCAACTCCAATTGGCTGACAGGACACCTCTAGCAATCCCACGAACTGCCCCGGCCCATTTTATTATTTTTTTATCGCGCCCCATTTCCATCCCGTTATGGCCTTTCTCTTTCGCACCTTTCATTTTCTGATTGGATTCATTGATTGATTGGTGATTCCAGGCACGTCAACGGCTAAGATCATTAGTCCAGTAAGCGTAGTGCATGTATTATTGCTGGAAGTGGCGGTGGTCTTCTCCCGCTGGATGGAAGATTCGGCGCCGACTTGCCGTCGGCTAACGGGGTATGCCCTAACCATGCATCTCCCAACCGGGAGCAAGATCTAAGCTCCCGACCGGTCTCCCGACATGTAATTGTGTAAGTAAGGGGCGAGTATACGACAAGGAAGGGGAAGGAAATATCACGCGCTGTCTGCGGCCCCTTGGTTAGGGAGACTGATACGGCATTCGTCTGGTATTGATCAAAGAAACTATAAAAAACTTGGGATCAGAGCAGCCAGCCGCCAGAAATCGCCTTCCTTCAGCGACTGAATTCGACCTAGCTAGTGTCAAAATCCTGCCACCTTCGGGACTCGAGCCTAGGACCTCCCGGTCAGAAGCATTGCAGTGACATCAGTAACTAACTACAAGAGAAATACGTCTTTTGCTTCCTTCTAGACATTAAAGAAACCAGAGTGAGTTATATCATTTAGTGACTTATGTCATGACAAAGTGACTTCTGCCATTTGGCCATCTAAGCACAGAGTTAATGCCCTGGGCCACCTCTCCCGGTTCACCTTTCACCTTTCGCCACCACCCTGACGGACACCCCTCGTCCCCCATCCCTCCACCTCTCCAGTCTGGAACGTCGCCTGCGCGTCGCTCGAAATCGGAAAACACTCCGTGCGCCGCGATGCCTAATTGAAAGAGCGTGTCCCCCGCCGCGAGGTGAAGCAGACCAGCGCTCACCACAGCTCCTGGCTCCTCGCCTTCTTTCATTAATTCCCATGACAAAAGGGGACGGTTTCAATTTTCTGTGTTCCGAGCTAATTGATAGCAGTCCCTTCTTACAACTGAGGAGCAAACATTCAAAACGTCACATGTCCATTTGGCAAATGCTGAGTTCTAGAATTTTATTTTCAGGGAAGACACTAAGGTGTATTACAATACGTTTAGTAGTACTCCATTTGTTGAATTAAGGACTGTGTTAAAAGCAGCAAAATTTGTGCCATATTGTTCATTTTTATCGTAAATATGTGAAGTGGACGTGTCACGTGTTCAATGTTTGTTCCTCAACTGAGTTAAAGCATTCGCGATGTTTTAATGCTCGGAAGAATTGAGGAATCACAACGGATGATTTCTTTCAATGATGATTACGAAAAGGTTGTAATTTCGTGGCAATAATACGTGTATTACTAGAAATAATTCACCATACGATGAAAATATATTCTCGAGTTAAATCGGATTTTGAAAAGAGAGAACTTTTTTACGTTTGGAAAATGAATTACATACTATTCTGAAGATTATTAATGATGCTGCACAAAATATGTAACTAATAGAAATATAACTACTAGAGAAATACAATGCAATTGATATGGTCACACGTATTGCTCATCACATCATTTACAAGCATTTTAATCGTTTTCTTTGTAACTTCATCAGAGTTTTACATGAAAGAGGTACCTTCGTTCTCTTTGAATCAAATGTTCTAAATTATTAGATTAGAGAAGATTAGAGAACGAATAATCACGAGTATTCAGAAATGTTTTTCGTGCATATTCTGCTTCTCTTTGTGGCAATGTAACAGCTGAGTTTATCTCAGAGTCAGCGTTGGTACTGTCTAGGCAGCTACTCTGAGCGGGAGGTCCTAGGTTTTTGAGTGATTCATTGATGAATGAGCCCGGGCGCGTCAACTACTGAGGTTATTAGTCCCGTACGTGTAGTGCATACTTTTCTATGGGAGGTGACAGTGATCTTCCCCGACTGGATTGCGAAATCCAGTGCCGCCCTGCCGTTGACTAACGGGGTTTTCTCCAACCTGCGGAGCACCGCCGCAGCCGGGACTGGTTCTAAGCCCCCGACCGGTCTCCGGGCATGTGTGGTAGTGTGGTGCACGTTAGTGTAAGTGTGTGTGTGTAAGGGGTGAGGATAGGACAAGGAAGAGGAAGGAAAAATCGCTTGCGGTTCGTGACCCGTTTGTTAGGGTACTGCTCCGGCATTCACCTGGTGTTGATTCCTGGCTAGAATTCTCCTCAAGACAGCGACTGAATTTGACTAGTGTCGAAAATCCTGCGGCGGTCGGGACTCGAACCTAGGATCTCCCGGCCAGAGGTACTGCAGTGATGAAATTGATGCACTGAGCCACCGCTCCCACCGGGAGGACCTAGGATTCGAGACTCGATGGTGGGGATCTCTATAGCTAAGGCGACTCCAAATGCTATCTGGAGAATAATTCTAGCGGCTGGCTACTCTGATCAACAGTTTCCCGTAATTTCTTCGATGAATACCAAGTGAATGCCGGAGCAGTACCCAAGCAAACGAGCCTCGGATAGCGCGCAAGATTTCCTTACACTTCCTTGACCTATCCTCTCGACACACACTTACTACATGCACTACACTAACACACACGTCGGGAGACCACTTGAGAGCTCCGAGCTTGGGCAGGTTGGGTCGATGTCCCTTTGTGGGAGCTTCCTGGAAATACGCACATGAGGTCATGTAGATCGGTGCCGGATCTCACCATTCAACGTGGAAAGAATCATCGTCATTTCTAAGGATGAAAACATTAACTACTCATGGAGCGAGTGATCATAATAGTTGACATGCCCAGAAATATCAGTTAATCAAGCAAGCAATTGGCGACAATTTGCATACTCATGTATTTAGAAGCATCAGACCTTGGACGCTTCTTGTAGATGCGATAAATATAATTTGAAGTCTTCGGCTACAGGCTTAAGGTCCTAGATACAATTTGAAGGCTACAGGCTTAAGGTCCTAGATCGCATCATTCGAAGTCGCAGAATCTACGATCGGTATAACCGGAAACGAACCGTAAATAGAACTTTATCGTGCGAATTGCATGTCTGCCTTATGTAGATGTACTTAAAAAAACTCCGTAATTAGTAAAAATGCAACATGAAACCTCTACGAGAAATTTTCTTTCAATTGAGACAATATTTGTTATTACTGATTGGTTGGGAGATTCAAAACACGGATGTATATCCTACTGAAATAGTTTATTTGATTAGTTATATTTGTGAATTTTTAGAAACACTGAACGTACAGAGATCATGTCTCTCTTCAAAGAAAATCAATCCCTTTATTGAATTATATTATATAATGTGTGTACAGAGATGTAATAACGTTTATATATATTCAATAATATAAAATAGTGTAATAAAAGCCTTATTATTTCACTTGCATTATCTTGAGAATTAAAATTCTGTGTTTTCATGAACTAGTATTAACAGAATGTGTTTAGTCTATGTTATTAGTAATAATACTTAAAATGTTTAGCAATTGTGAAAGTGCTTAGTGCATTTTTAGGACTATTCACGGACGATATGTCTGAGGAATATGTACAATTACCAAGTATTGTTAGATAATAATAACACAGATCAAAGGACATAGAGGGGTTCTCTGCTCTTCCCCGGAGGTACCGCACCGGCTGTTCGGGCGATCGGCCTTTCCGAGTAAATAAATTATGACGTCTCTGGGAAGGGGAAGGGAAGGGAAGGGCCAGAAGTTGTGTGCGCTTCCACGCCGACCTGCGGGAGCCGATATCGATGACGCTGCTGGAAGGCATCTCAGGGCCGGCGCGGGGCAGGCGTCCGATGTCTCTGTTATCACCACCACCACCACTTGCGAATTCGGAAACGCTGCCGTTCTCACTGTTTTTGCCATTATACTGCGGTTTTTATTTTGCTGTCGCAGGCATTAGATCAGCTGTTGCGGTGTTGTCAAATCGGGGTTTTACACGTCACTACAGTGACGTCATAATGATGGCGTTCAGCCTTCGGATTGGGTGACACCATAACAGCTAATATCCTTCAAACGCAGCTCTATGAAAACCGCTGTATAGTGTACCAGTGGTTAACTCATGAACGTCTTACTTCTATGTTGCAAGACATATCTAGATTAATATTTGTGAGCGAGTATTGATTCAGACTACTTGATTTTTGATCGATTGGTTGAATAGGGTGTCCGAGCGCGTAAACGGCTAAGGTCATCGGTCCCGTAAGTGTAGTGCATGTTTTCCCCTCGGGAGGACGCGTTAATATTTACCCGCTAGATGGTTTCGAAATTGCGTCATCAGCTTGACTTTCATCTCGGATGGACATAGGCCACATTTCATTTCTTTGTAAGGTAAATTGCTGTTGATTATTTTTTACTTTACCACGTCCACCCACAACCTCTCAATTATTAAGTTATAATCGAGGTATAGAATTAGAACTTATTGAACAAATTATTTAGTATATTTTTTCCAGTCATCAAACTGGCTCTCAAGTATATGAAGACGGATTTTAAACAATAGTACATAATTAAGAATTCAAATTTGTTTTTCTGAAGAAAATTCGCAGTTTTCCAGCACACTGTTACACAACTTTCTCTTCTTACAAAGTACTTGGTAAGGCGAGAAAGTAAAAAGAAAACTACAAACACCAGGTACACTTTTTATAATCACTCCAGTTTTATTCTTTCTATCGTTTTGTAGGCTTTGCACGAAAACACCTCATCTCCGAAACACAGTTCAAAGAACTACATATTTAATGGGAGATTTCTAAAGCCACGTTATCCCTTTATAAGTCTTGAATCGAAAGATAAAACGGATTTCGTTTTATCAGAAATTTCGAGATACATCAGATTAAAAATCACAAATTCTGAGTTATAACGAAATTATCAGCTGATATATGAAAAACTGGGAGTTACGGCATATTCCGAGATATTCCAGAGTTGGAAACGCGTTCGACCGCGAGGCACCCTGCGTGCGGCAGGCCGTCAGGGCAGCGTGTGCTGCGAGTCACACGCGGCGGACACGGCCACTCGTATTGATTCCCTTCCGGCACGCCCGCGTGCCTGCGTGTCGCAACGCCGCCACCGCCCTCCCATCGCCCGGCGGCCGCGACGCACCTCACGCATCGGCGCCACTTCCGGGTGACACGATTGCCCACGCGCCGTGTCGGTGGTGACGGTGACGGTGACGGTGACGGTGTCGGTGACGGTGACGGTGACGGTGACGGTGACGGTGACGGTGTCGGTGACGGTGTCGGTGACGGTGTCGGTGACGGTGTCGGTGACGGTGTCGGTGACGGTGTCGGTGACGGTGTCGGTGACGGTGTCGGTGACAGTGTCGGTGACGGTGTCGGTGACCCGGTGTCGGTGACGGTGTCGGTATCGGTGTCAATAACAATATCAGCCCAGTAACAGTAACAATATCAATAACAATAACAATAACAATAACAATAACAATAACAATAACAATAACAATACCCAATAACAATAACAATAACAATAACAATAACAATAACAACAACAATAACAATGGCAATAACAATAACAATAACAATAACAATAACAATAACAATAACAATAACAATAACAATAACAATAACAATAACAATGGCTAGTAACAATAACAATAACAATGTAGTAACAACAATAACAATAACAAGTAACAACAGTAACAATAACAATGCCAATGGCACAACAATAACAATAACAATAACAATAACCCAATAACAACAATGGCAACAATGGCAACAGTAACAATAACAGTAACAACCAACAACAACAACAGTAACAATGTAACAATAACAATGACTTAGTAACAATAACAATAACAACAATAACAATGACTTAGTAACAATGAACAATAACGATATCAATATCCCGAATGTCAATATCGAAATGTCAGTAACAGTATCCAGTAACAGTGACGGTGTCGGTGACGGTGACGGTGTCGGTGACGGTGTCGGTGAATGTCACAGCCGCGGTGATAGATGCCGACGAGCGCGTGAATGATAAGCTGCGACGTGGTATATCACCCATTCCGTAGTAGCTCCGTCAAATAAGAATATTATCACGTTTTGTGTCCTTTGAAGCTGAATGAATACTATCTCACATCACTTTTAATGTCTAATGATGAAACAAATCATAAATGACTCAATAGATTGTCGACAGGGAGTTGGCAAAATTTTAAACTATTTCGAAAAGTGGTTAACTTTACAACCCTTCTGTAGTGTGCGAAAAGAAGTTTAACATGTACAATGTGTATAATTGCAGTTACCGAATCGTGTAAGTAAAGTAGTTAAATTATTATTGCGATTTTATCCCGTTTCCAGTGACCCACCATATGCCTGAAATTGGAGAACCAGGACTGTATTCTAGCCAGCCGAACTTAGAACTCTAAGTGATTGCCATAACTGAAGTTTTTAGACTACAGTAAAGAATGTCTCAGAATGAATGTTAAAAGTTCTGGCACATGCAGATGCATGTAACATTTCGTCCTGAATGTTACTCAGAGATGCACAGATGATCGGCAGGTATTTCCAATTTTCTGACGCAGTTAAGGAGTATACACGAATATAATATGTGCGTATGACGTTGCGTAATTATCAGGATAAATGTCACCCATATATCTTTGATCCCGGTGAATAAGCTGATAAGTCATAAACCCTTAGTTTTACAGGGGAGCAAAAAATTACTTACTTTCAACTGAAGTAAATCTAGGATTAATGATATTCCAATGAATGTGATATTAAAACGAAACTATTTGTGCGTAGGTTTTGCCTGAATATCGTGAGTCCCTTATTTACAGCATTTGCTTAGAGTTGCTCTTTGCTCTGCTGAAAAAAAAAAGTTTCTTTGACTTATCAGCTGATACACCAGGGTCAAATATATAAACTCCGTCTTCTAAGCAATGTATGTTTACCAATCGTATGTGTATTGACCAAAGTAGATAATTTTATTACTTCTACATAATCTAGAAGTTTGTAACATTTGTTCTGAGTCCCGTGTATAGCGAGTCAAAACCAGAAACCTTCTCTTCTTTTGAGCTTTTACCGTACTGTAACGAAATTGTAGTACCATTCCCAAGACGTTTTCTTAAGCTAAAATCAAATCTTAAAACAATTAAATTGTGAAACTGATGATCCACAGCACACGGAGCGAAGACCTGGCACACACTCCTGAATCAAATTCCTGTCCGAAAGCCTGCATTATCCGACGACTTCGCGGTTTACCACGATCGCCGCGGAGGCGCGCATCTGGCACGCACCCGTTCGATAGAGATAGTGAGGACGAGGACGAGGACGGAGCGAGAGGCGGGAAAAGGCGGAGACGGAGCGCAGAGCGGAGCTCACGTGACATCCGCGGCCCGAGAGGTTTTCCAGGCCACAGACAACGCCCCACCGGGAGGAAGACAAGCACAGGGAGCCTAGTAGTCTTCGTTCACGTTTGAAAGAAATTCCGCCTACATGGACAGACTAAACTTCATATCTGTGGTCATATACGAAATGTACCATCCACAAAGAACTATCAAAACGTCATGCACATGATCAAGCGGAATGTAAGTGTAGAGATTCGGTACTATTAAACATTATTTTTATTATTAATTATTATACGTATAAGTTAGTGTTTGTGCTAACTAGTTTACTTAGTTTGGGTGTGTAGTCTTTGTCACATACATTGCTGAATATGTTTAATTGGAATTTTCATTCAAAATTTCTAATTGCCTACGAAAAATTTGTAGATAATTTTTCCAGATGTGCAATGAACGTTATGCCTTTACTAACATTACAAATACCAGATATTAAACAACGTCATCAACATGCGAGTCTAGAAGAACCAAACCCTTACAACGATACATTCTACAGTATTATTAGAGATTTCTGATGCAAGAGATTCAATAGGTTTGTTTCAATAACCGTGCAAAGGAGGATGTAAATGTATTATATGCGAAAGTGACAATGTACAACAACGCCAAAGATAATGAGAGAGGAAGCGAAAGATGAGAAATGTGTGAGATAGACGGTATATTTTATGTGATGGGTAGGCGTGACCGGGTGGGCGAGCGACTGGACGCTGGCAGGTGCTCTGATGGGCGCACAGGGGGCGCGATCGGGCGACGCCGAGGGGAGGGGGTTCCGGGCGACCGGTGGGCGGGCGGGCGATCGGCAGGCGGGCGGGCGACCGGCGGGCGGTGGGTGACCGGCGGGCGGGCGGTCGAGCGGGTGGCCGAGCGGGTGGTCGAGCGGGTGGTCAGGCGGAGCGGCGGGCGGTCGGGCGGTCCCGATCGAGAAGCAGGCGATCGAGCGGGCGGTCGAGCGGGCGGTCCGAGCGGGCGGTCGAGCGGGCGGTCGAGCGGGCAGGCAGGCGGGCTGGCGGGCTGGCGGGCGGGCGGGCAGGAGCGGGCGGGCGGGCGGGCGGGCGGGCGGGCGGGCGGGCGGGCGGGCGGGCGGGCGGGCGGGCGGGCGGGCGGGCGAGAGCGGGCGGGCGGACGGGGCGGGCGGACAGGCGGGCGGGCGGGCGGGCAGAGCTGAGCGGGCAGGCGGGCGAGGCAGGCGGGCTGGCGGGCTGGCGGGCTGGCGGGCTGGCGGGCTGGCGGGCGGGCTGGCGGGCGGGGCGGGCTGGCAGGCGGGCGGGCGGGCGGGCAGGCGGGCGGGCGGGCGGACGGGCGTCGGCGGGCAGGCGGGCGCCGGCGGGCGGGTGGGTGACAAGCGGGCGGGCGGGCGGGCGGTCGAGCAGGTGGTCGAGCAGGTGGTCGAGCAGGCGGTCGAGCGGGCAGGAGCGGGCGGTCGAAGCGGGCAGTCGAGCAGGCGGTCGAGCGGGCGGTCAGGCGGGCGGTCGAGCGGGCGGTCGAGCGGTGATGATCGAGCAGGCGGTCGAGCGGGCGGTCGAGCAGGCGGTCGAAGCAGGCGGTCGAGCGGGCGGTCAGGCGGGTGGTCGAAGCGGTGGTCGAGCGGGCGGTCGAGCGGGCGGTCGAGCGGGCGGTCGAAGCGGGCGGTCGAGCGGGCGGGCGGGCGGGCGGGCTGGCGGGCTGGCTAAGCGGGCGGCAGGCAGGGCAGGCTGGCGGGCAGGCGGGCTGGCGGGCAGGCAGGCTGGCGGGCGGGCAGGCTGGCGGGCGGGCGGGCGGGCGGGCGGGCAGGCGGGCGGGCAGGCAGGCAGGCGGGCGGGCGGGCGGGCGCGGAGGCAGACAGGCAGGCGGAAGCGAGCAGACGAGCGGAAGCGGGCGGGCGGACGGGCAGGCAGGCAGGCGGACAGGCAGGCGGACGGGCGGGCGGACGGGCGGGCGGGCAGAGGCGGGCTGGCGGGCTGGCGGGCTGGCAGGCTGGCGGGCGGGCGGGCGGGCGGGCGGGCGGGCGGGCGGGCGGGCGGGCGGGCGGAGCGGGCGGGCGGGCGGGCGGGCGGGCGGGCGGGCGGGCGAGGCGGGCGGGCGGGCGGGCGGGCGGGCGGACGGGCGATCGGCAGGCGGGCGGGCGACCGGCGGGCAGGTGGGTGACCGGCGGGCGGGCGGGCGGCGGTCGAGCGGGTGGTCGAGCGGGCGGTCGAGCGGGCGGTCGAGCGGGCGGTCGAGCAGGCGGTCGAGCGGGCGGTCGAGCAGGCGGTCGAAGCGGGCGGTCGAAGCGGGCAGTCGAAGCAGGCGGTCGAGCAGGCGGTCGAGCGGGCAGTCAGCAGGCGGTCCGACGGGCGGTCGAGCGGGGATCGGAAGCAGGCGAGCGGGCAGGCTGGCAGGCGGGCGGGCAGGCAGCGGGCGGGCGGACAGGCGGAAGCGGACTGGCCGGGCGGGCGGGCGAGCCGCCGGGCGGGCGGGCGGGCGGGCGGGCGGGCGGGCGGGCGGGCGGGCGGGCGGGCGGGCGGGCGGCGTGACTGAGTCGCCGGGCTGCGGGCCAACTCACTGTTTGTGGAATACCACTAACATTTCCCCGCGGAACGCAGGCGGTCGTCGGCAGGCTGCGCGAGACACACGAGTCCACGAGTCAGGCGCTCTGCCCAGAAGCTCTGCAGGATGTTTCCTCGGTTTTCTTTCAATGCGGAGACATTCTTCACCGCGTTTACTACAACGCGTAACTAATAATATTTTAACCCCCTCACAACTGTCCACCGCACCGATATCCTCTTATCTTTCGGTTTTCATTTTTCCCTCCTATAGAATCTTATTATCGTATTAAACGAAATTCTTTAGCTCTTCGAAGAAATAATATCACGTATACAAAATTTATATAAAATAAAATTATTTTATTTTACTTGTTTTTTTTTATTTTCGAATAGTTTGACCTACTGTCACTTGTAAAATGAAAGTGGAAATTAATTATTAATGACGTTACTGCAATTGTACTCACAAGGCATTGTACGGGAGGAGTGTCATATAAACTTGATACATTTCATTACTTATTCTTGCTACTTAATTTTGAAAAGTTCTCTAATTATATCGTTCTCTCATTATATCTATTTTTTAGTTTTAGAATAAAAAGTGAGTTAGGAAAAACTTATTTATGAATACGAACTGAGCAGGTACTAGATGTATTGCATGAAATCTTGGCCTCGGTTATTGAATTTAAACAGATTACGTTGTTACCAGATTACGTTGTTGCCTCAAAATAAATCGTAATTGATAAGTCTTTTTATGTCTTTAGTTCAACATTAATGAACTACTCATATATAATAAAGTCAAATATTACACACACAAATACAAAAAAAAAAGCGAAAATAACGAAAATAAATTTTGTCATGTTTTGGAAGGAGTTTTATTATTGAACATTTAATATGTTTGTGATTATTTTATAACCTTTATTACCTTTGTATAATGATTTTTATTATTTTCTTTGTATTACATAATTAATAGAGCTCATTTGTGATTATTGATGTCCAATATAAGTAATTTTTTAAAAACATAAAGTTGCAGTAATAATATATGTGTTATATAATTCCAATCCACACTAAAAGTTATAGAAAACTATATAGTAATAATGCAAAATTCAAAAGTTTGTTTTCTTCCACCTATTCTCATTTTGCATGTATGAACTGAATTATTTTTCTCAGCGACACATTGCGTGCCACGACAGAGCTAATGTCATTTGACAGCAAGGTACCAAAGAAGATACTGTCCGCTGTAAAATAATTGCCATTCTCATGTTGCTGTATGAAACAACATTTTTTTATATTTTTGGTGCATAAAAAACTGCTGTGTTGAAAAATCCGTAAGTCAAAAATTATGTTATTTGTTAAGTTATTCGTGAAGAATGTTTATGTTAATATATTAATATAGTGTACTGTTATTCGATATTATTTTACTTTTTGTTCTTGAGCCCTATGCTGCTATATGGTAAATGGTGCGGTGATTGGCCACTTAAGAGTTCTGACAGTATTAACTCATTTGAAAATCAAACTTTTGAAAGTTTGCTACGACCTTTCTACTGTCCAATAATCGTTTTATTAATTCAAACCGTAATTTATATCAAAAATGAACCTTACGTGATTAATTAATTTTTTAATAAAGACGTGTCTTTTGTTCAGTGATTGGCCAACAAGACGACAGTGATTGGCCACTCAATTATTTATAACATAAACAACTGGTATTACGATACTTCAATGAATTATCATATTACCCATTAAAACACAATTTGTAAGATACCGATTAAGTGTAACTTTAATATTTTATATAAGTGTCGTTGGGGTAGTCTACAATAGTCTCTATTTTCAAATCTGCGCAAATTCTACTTAATTCAGATGTGTCTTCTGGCCGCTTACGAATAGAATCACAGGAAGTGTGATGCCATTTTTTCAATAGAAATGAATGGAATACGTTTAAAATATATTCGTAAAATACTTCGCTCGTCATCCATCCGTTCTTCAGTATAGACCCTTGTAGGATCATTTACTTCGTCATCCATGTTACTTCTCTCGATGTACCCTATAACATCTTCAAATTCCATTCTAATGTCTCCGCTAAAAATTTTTCAACGTTACTCTATAGATCTTTCTTCTTCCTTAGAAAACCTTTCCTCGCTAGTTCAAGTATCCACCTAACTAAACTGGCTTCTTCTTCTTTAGATAAAACAGTATCAGAACCTAGAGCTGTTTCATGCTCTAGATTATTTAAAAGACACAGCAAAATTTTTCTGGGAACACCAAATTATTTTGCAGCAGAACGCACAGATGCCCCATTTTTAAACACATTTGATAGCATTTGTCATGACTCATCCATCATACACGTGCTTTGACTTCTTAAGATCACTTATTTCAGGCCCACACAGTGTTTTCCCGTGTGCAATAATATTAAACGACGATTAAAAACAATGTGACAAAAATCATTAGGAGAGTGGCTAATAATACAATCCCTACACTATCGAAGATACAGTCATTGGCCACCCCCCTACACCTCTAAATACGCAAAGCTAGACTACTCATTTTCAGCTGATATCATTGTCACTCAATAAAATTTGTGCTTTCTGACATAAAATTGTGATTTGTTTACCGCCGTAATCAACAAACAGTATTTTTGTATATCAGGTTTCTAAAGAAAATCTTAAGAAATCTTTACGAATAAAGAACATACACTTCACTGTCAACAAGTTTCTGCTATGTTGGCAACAGTTGCACCCTTAAGGTCTAACCAAATATTACGTAATACTCAGAAAGAGTGCCTTCGCGCTATTTACAAGCAAAATATTAGAACACGGTGTTAGAACAAGGGACAATTCCTATTATAGTTGGAGTGGTCAATTACTGTACCGTTAACCTTGTTTTGGAAATCGATTCTGTTCAGCAGCACTTTTTCTGTTGCACGCTTCTAGTAACAAAAAATTACAATTATTTATTATATATCATATACATCTCAATCTTTTAAGAAAAGTTCATGCACACTGAAGTGAAATAATTATTTACTTTATGCGGACTATAATATGAAGTCAATCGTACAACGCAATCAATAGTAACAAAAAGATTAAATTTGTTTGTAACTGTACAAAATATTTAAGATTAAAAATTTAAGCAATAATTAGAAGAAAATATAATTAAAATATCTCAAGCAAAAGAGACAAAATGCTTTGTTGAATTCAACTACACGAGTCGGGAAATATTACATTCAAAGCATATTAATGTCATCCGCTCTCACTAAACACCAAAGTATTTTTATTTTCAGTTTTGATATCATTAATGAAACAATATTTACCTAAATAGTAATTATTTTGTCCTGGAATCGTTATCATTCATTTCAAATTAAAACTCAACTGTCTAAAAATATTATACAAATAAGATCAGTAGGACCTACAAGATTTCTCCTAAAATGCCTAATAAGAAAATGACAATAAAAAAACAGCAAACCAATCCAGAGTAAGAAGAATGGAATTTCTGAAATTTTGAGGACGATGAAAATTATACCATATTGGACGTGGATTGTACTGAATAGAGAAACGGAAAATCGCAATATCGAATGAAACTGGTAATTTATGAATGCTTATGCAGAATCCGATAGAAATGACATCCATAAAACATGAACTCCAAAATCCAACAAACGTCATACATAATTCGACTGCGAACAAAAACCGTTAACAAAAATCTCCATCAAAGACCCTCCGTCAATTTCAGTTGTTAGACCACGAAACTCGTAGGCTAAAAAGTGGTCCTCAGATTGTTATTTGGAGACAAAAGATTCAAACAACTTCACAGTCTACAGACGCACATTCCAACTCACTGGGTGGAAAGATAAATACATCAAGATGTCTCTTTTTGTTCTGGGCCTCTTTCCTATTTCCATTGATACCATTCACGGCGGAGCACAACGCGAAAGCCTTTGTGGAGCTTTATCGCAGGGGAGAGGCACCTCGGCGACCTCTCGTCTCCTCAGCCATGAATGAATGGAACTGCGCAATGGGACAGCACAGGGCGGGAGGCGAGAGGATCCCATTACGGTTGCAGCGACACGCAAAGAAAAAATACCCATTGGCCAATCTCTACAACCCTGCACTAACCAATCGGGAAATGTTCCAGTTTCACATATTCCAAGTATTATATAGTGACAGGTATGAAGAAAAAAGGATAAAAAAAATATCTCATTGGGTCTCAGAAAATAATGTAAGCATGAACATTTGCGATGATCTAAAGGTTGAAATGTACGGTACTTCAGAAGCAATTTACAAAACAACTTCATGCTTCTTTAATTTGGGTATATTTTGCTAATTTATGTGACAATTGTTTCCCCGCCGGTTTGAATTTTATGTGGCATTTTACTTTATCTCATACTACGTACGTAGTATACGTAAAATGGTGTAATGCTAAGGCGATTATCATAAATTTTTCGGGAATTAACATAAATTATTTTGTCTCCTATACCAAAAAAGTGAATAATGTTTACAATCTTGGCTGTCCGGGTGACGACGCGTTAATTAATGTGGTGCCGACGTTTCGATCATCATGTCGTGATCTTCATCACGGCTCGAAATGTTCTTGTTTATTTATAATAACAATCGCCAATCGTAGCTAGAGGGCTGCCTGTCAACCGCGGGATGGCGGCGTGGCGCACGATCGGACCGCAGGAAGCGGTCCGCAGTCGGACGACGCGCCGCGGTCCGCGGCCAGACGGCACGGCACGAATGGAGGTCGGACGGTGCGGAACAGTCCGGCCGGTCGGTCGACTGCGTGAGAGTCCGCATCAATGAGCGCCAGGCATTGTGGAGACGCCACCCCGCGTCGCCGTTGATATTCTGAAGCTGACTGGCGATCTCCATCGCTTCCAAGCTGAGCCAATCGCTGGTGCGTGTCAAGGACCAACAAACGGGCCACGGACTGCGCGATCTTTCCTTCCTTTTCCTTGTCCTATCTTCACCCCCCTTACACACACACTTTACGACACATGCCGGGAGACTTGTCGGGGACTTAGAACTTGTCCCGGCTGGGGCGATGCCAGGCTTGTGGGAGATTCCTAGTTGGGGAAATCCCCGGTAGTCGACGGTACGTCGGTGCCGGATCTTGCCATCCGGCGGGGAAAGATCACCGCCACCTCCCGATTAAAAACATGCACTACACTTACGGGACTAATGACCTCGTTGGTTGACGCACACGTAATCTCAATCAATCGAAGTTGATTTATTGATTTTCTTTTTAAGTTTCTGGGTATCGAAAGATACCTCTCACATGGCTGGAGACGGCGTAATGTTTTTTTTTCACTTTGTGTGCTCATTGCAAAATTAGTAATATAGTTGTTTCTGAACTATGCCCAAGTTCCTTTTCATATCAAACAAAATCATAAACACCTCTAAAACGCCAAAGTTCTCATAGTTTTCTTTCAATTTCATCCCGGAATTGAAAATTAGTAAAATGTGGAACAGAAAATGGGTGTTCATTTGAATTTGTATCATCGTGTGTACGTGTGCATTTGACAGCGTGTCATTGTATGAACCAAGCAAAGTAGCTCAGAACGTAGCGCACTGACTTCGCATTCGGGAGGCCTGGGTTGAATCCCTGTATCGGCCATGCTCACCCAGGTTTTCGTGGTTTCCCTCGGTTATCTAGGTGAATGCTGGAAAGGTCACGATCGCGAAACCGGCGTCACTAGCCGAATTCATTAAATATGTACGGTCCTGAAGGTTTATCGAGTTCGAGGCATCACGGGTTTCTGGTTGGGTGACCGACTAGGAACCTTAAGATATAACGGCGCCGAGGCCAATTGCCCTTTACGGGACCTATACAGGCTAAATACAAATACAATTACATTGTGTGTAATGTTCCATGTTCATATATGTGTGCTTGTGGACTGACCATGTGAAGCGGCTGCGTGGATATCCGTCCCCGGTGCAGTCGGTGCACCATCACCAGCAACAGCGTGCGGAAGAGGGACCCGTATGCGGTGGGCGGCGCCCGTCCGCATGGCACCGCGCAATTACGCAAATGAAACATTGCAGCGCCTGCGACGGGGTGCCACCACAGAGCGCCCGCCACCGACCCCTCCTCCCAGCATCCCTGCCACCCAGTCCCCCGACCCCAGACAATCCCAGACACCCAATCCCCCGACATCAGACAACACTCGCCACCCAATCTCCCGATACCAGACAACATCCGCCACCCAATTCTCCACCATCTGACAACTCACTGAATCTCCCAACACTGACAACCCCCGCTACCCAATCCCCCGACGCCACCCAAACTCCACCATCCAATCTCCCGACACCTGAAAGCACTTGCCTCCCAATCCCCCGACACCAGACAATTCCAGCCACCCAATCCCCCGACACCAGACAATTCCAGCCACCCAATCCCCCGACACCAGACAATCCCCACCACCCAATCCACCAACACCAGACAATCCCAGCCACCCAATCCTCCGACACCAGATAACACCCACCACCCAATCTCCCAACACCAGGCAATCCCCGCCACTGAATCTCCCAACACTGACAACCCCCGCCACCCAATCCCCGACATCAGACATCACTCGTCACCCAATCCCCCAATACCAGACAACCCCACCACCTAATTCTCCAACACCTGACAACCCCCGCCAGCCAAACCTCCGACACCTGAGTACCCTCACCACCCAATACCCCGACACCACACAGACCACGCCACCCAATCCCTCGATACCAGACAACACCCGCCACCCAATCCTCCAACTCCTGACAACCCCCACCACCCAATCCCATGACACCAGACAACACCTGACACCCAATCCCCCGACACCAGGCAACCCTCGCCAAACAATCCAACAGCCAAACAACCTCACTGTCAATCAACCTCACTGTCAATCAACCTCACTGTCAATCAACCTCACCGCCAAACAAACCCACCAACAAAATCCCCCCTTGCCAAACGACCTCGTCACCGAATAACCCCACCTTCATACAACCCCGCCTCCAAACAACTCCAACACCAAACAACGCACAGCAACTTGATCTTTTACGACGTTCTCGAAAATATAAAGCCCATTACATACATTAAAATCACTAAATTAAAATATTAAAATTACTTAATACTACATTAAAATCCTAAATACATAGCATTATTACGTCATCACAGTACACTATTACAAACACTTTTGGTGAATAGGGCAAAGCACCGTCTCGATGAGGCGGGGTGGACTCACCTGCATCGCTTGGCACCCGCCCTTCACGACCGGCATGCAATCCGAGAAGAGGAGAGACGTAGAGAAAGAGAGAGAGAGAGGGAGAGAGAGAGAAAGGTAAAGAGAGAGGGGTAGAGAGATAGGGAGAGAGAGAGGTAGAGAGAGAGATAACCAGTGATAAAAGAGAATCCAAATGGTCAAGGCGTAATAAAATAGACTTGGCAGAAGATAAGAACTTTGGATAAATTTGTTTTACGTAAATCTCTCATTCATGAATTTTTATGCAGAGTATATAGTGAAATTCGAAATCAGTCGTGGATTATGGATTGTCAAATCACCTGATCTAACACCTTTGAACTTTTTACTTTGGAGATAATTGAAAGATCAGCTGTACGCAGGAATCTCTCATTAGAAGGGAGATCTCCAGAGGAGAAATTCTATTCGAAGAGAATCAAAGTAGTTCTGGAAGTGCCAAGAATGCATTCGAGCAGATGAACACTACTTTCAGCTTCATCTCTAAGATAAGTTAATCGCGGCGTCTTGACACGGGAGCTGAGTTTTCGTAAGTCGAGAACCGAGTCTTCAGCTTTCCTATCAGATCGCACATTCTCAGTAATAGTCAACAATCACCACTCCACCCCACACATAATCAAAGCAGGCGTCCCGCAAGGCTCCCCTTTATCTACAACATTATTCAACATATACATAGCAGACATTCCATCATCATCAAAATCTAATATAGCTCAATTCGCAGCCGATACAGCCCTATTCGCCTCAGGATACTCACTAAGTAACCTACGATCACAAATTCAAAATCACTTACACAACATTGAAACCTGGGCAAACCTCTGGAAAATTCAACTCAATCCCGACAAAACAATAGCAAAAATCTTCTCACTCAGAAAGTTCACCTCCCCCACTCCGCTAGTAATAAACAACTCCCCCATCAACTGGACCCCACCATCGCAACCCATAAAATACCTAGGACTTCATCTGGACACAAAACTAACCTGGAAAACCCACATAGATATCAAAATTAAACAAGCAAGAAATAAATTATTCCAACTCCGGTCACTAATCAACAAACATAAATCTCTTTCATACACAAACAGTACAACACTATACAAAACAATAATCAGACCACTACTCCTTTATGCATGCCCCATATGGACAAACGCAGCCCCCACAAATGTCAATAAAATTCAAGTTATGCAAAATAAATTTTAAAGACTAATCACAAATGCCCCCTGGTTCATAAGTAATAAACAACTTCATTCAGAATTAAACATCAATACAATAAGAAACCAAATAGCACAAATATCACACAACTTCTACCAAAACCTAACAGACATACCAGCAGCATCCCATTACAAACTTCCGAAAAATCCAACCCACACACGAATAAAAATAGATTCCCTTTTGAAGCATTCCTCAAAATTTTAGCCAACGACAATTCATAACACCGAGGTTCTCCCCTAGAGTATCCTCTCCAATGCATAGATTAAGTTAGCTTAGATATTTTAACTAGAATAAGTCTGAAAAAAAATACATCTGTAAAGTAGTTGTACTGAACGATGTAAATCCTCCAAAATGAATAAATAAAAATAATAAAAAGAGTCTTCAGCTGGGCGATGCTTCCTGGTTTTTGGGGACCGAGAAGTTGTCCGCACTGTATACAAAATACCCGACATTGGTTCATTACGTGACTAAATGTGGCATCGCGACTAGCTGTTTCAAGTATGAATATTGATGACGTTTAATTATCATAAATTTCATTTTCTCCACGATAATGACTTCCATGAAATGTTAAAACCTGTGACATAATGATAGGAATTATCTGTAATTATTCAGCTAAAATCACTTCATTTTATTTCTGTAAAGAGATTACAAATATTTAATGAATTTTGTCTTCAAAACTCGTTTTATTAATTAATAAATAGATACATTCATATTTTAGTAGGTAGATAAATGCAATGGATGGATGACAAAACGTTTATAAATTCATAACATTGAACATACAGATGCATGTTCTACTCGCTGTAGTTAATTGACTCTAGAAGACAACAGGGCTCTAATTTACTTGAGACAGACATAATGAATCCCAAAATCTTTGAAATATTTTTAAATCGAATGAGAGACTAATTTCAGAAATACTGAATGTGTAATTCTGAGTGCATTCTACTATTCTCCTAATACAATGGAATAATACTGAAATTCAAAAGGTGTTTTATTTTGTTCAGCAGAACTGTTGCTGCTGCAAGCTTGATTAAGTGATTAATTGTTGTTTCCGGAGCCGTCAACTGCTAAAGTCGTTAGTCCCATATGTTTTATCGTAGAGGTGGCGGCACTCTTTCATTGCTGGTTAGCAAAATCCAGCACCGACTAACCCGGCTTACGGGGTTTTCCCGAACCACATATCTCCCTCCGGAGGGGTACCGCCCCAGCCGGGACCAGCACTACACTCCCGACTGATCTCCCGTCATATGGTAGTGTAGTGCATGTAAGTAAAAGTAACGAGAGAGGATAGAACAAGGAATAGAATGGGCAGATCGTGCCGTGGTCCGTGGCCTGTTTGTTAGGGTGCTCCAGCATTCGCTTTGGAGTGATACGGAGAAACCAAGGAAAACTATCTCCCAAATTAGTCGACCGCAAGAATTCTCCTCCAGACCGCGGCTCAATTCGATCTAGCTATGCACGGAGTGTCCTGCCACCGCCGGAACTCGAATCTTAGGACCTCCCGGTCACAGGCACTATAGTGACTTACACCCTGAGCCGCCTAAAGCGGTGGAGCTGCAGGCCACTAGTTCATCATACCTTGGTCTTGCTGGGGTTGAACTGCCGGGCTGATTGATTGATTGATTGATTTTTTCGTGTTTCCGGACGCGTCAACTACTGTGGTCATTAGTCCCGTTAGTGTAGTGCATGTTTTTTTCGGGAGATGGCGGTGATCTACCTCCGCTGGATGGCGAGATCAAGCGCCGACCTACCGTCGGCTAGTGGGGTTTCCCCCTAACCAAGACTCTCCGACCAGCGGGGCACCGCCCCAGCCGGGACAAGCTCTAAGCTCCCGACCGGTCTCCCGGAATATGTGGTAGTGTAGTGCATGTTTGTGTAAGTGTGTGTGTAAGGGGAGAGGATAGGACAAGGAAGAGGAAGGTCAGATCGCGCGCGGTCCGTGGCCCGTTTGGTAAGGTACTGCTCCTGCATTCGCCTGGTGTTGATCGGAGACACCACGGAAAACTACCGATCAGAGCAGCCGGCCGCTGGAATTCTCCTCCAAACAGCGACTGAATTCGACCTAGCTGAAAAGCTAGTGTCGAAAATCCTGCCGCCGTGAGGAGTGGGAACCTAGGACCTCCCGGTCAGAGGCGCTGCAGTGACATCAGGTGATGCACTGAGCTACCGCTTTGAACTGCCGGGCTCTTTAAGAACGCGCACGACTGCAGGGCGCCCTCCCCACATCGCGCTCTGCTCTCGCGGTGGCGTGCCGGCGCCGACCGTGCGTCAGCAAATCACCAAATTACAAATCTGTCGCGCGCCCTGTGATGATCCAGGGGTGGTAGGAGCGGCGCCGCCGTCCAAGGGCGAGGTCGCAGCGCCGTCTCAGGCAGGACGAGACTGCGTCAGAGCGCCTAATGAATGACCTTTGCGCCGCGTCGCCTGCCGCGTCGTCTGCCTCGTCTCTCGGCCGCGTGCAGTGGGCCGAAATGCCCCCAAGAGCGGTCGAAGAAAAAGAAAGAAAGAAGATATAGAAAAAGGTGAAGAAAAGACAGAGAAAAATATAGAGAAAATATACAGAAAGAGATAGAAAAAATATAGAGAAAATATACAGAAAGAGATAGAAAAAATATACAGAAAGAGATAGAGAAAAGATACAGAAAAAGATAGAGAAAGGATTAAGAAAACCAAAAAGAAAACAAGAAGGAAAACAAAAAAGAAAACAAAAAGGAAAAAATGAAAAAAAATGAAGGGAAATGGAAAAGAAAGGAAAGGAAAAGGAAATATGAAAGGAAAAAGGAAAAGTGGAATGCTCTCCCAAGGGATTGTGTTCAGGAAAATACTTCAGTGTCTTTCATATTCTGTCTAAATAATTTATTATCAAACAAACTGAGATTCATGGGCTCGAATAGTGGCAAAATTCCAAAAATTAGGTGTTGAGATAAACGAGTTTTAAATTTTCCTCTTGCATTGAAATGCATAATTACTGCATTCACACTTCTGCCATTTGTTGGCGTAATAATGTTCTGTAATGGTATGTTGCTGTTGCTGGTGGAATGTAGGCCAATCTTCAATTCTGGATAGTGCACTAACTCAAAATTCGTATTTTTGTAGTTGTGCCACTATTGTAGCCCAAGCGATATACGAGTGGATTAATTCATTATAATTTCATGAAATTATGTTACAAAATTAGATATTTTCCGAATAATTAAATATGAATTACGTCGACAATTTGAGGTAAGTGAGCGTATAAGGTTGTTCCTGTGTCCGTGTATTAATTAATAAATAAAAAAGTAAAAGGAGGAAAACAAAGAAATAGATGAAGCGGAATATCAATGAAAAGATAAAAAGAAAGAAGATATAAAATAAAAATGAAAACGATATTAATGAAACTAACAGAATGAGACAGGAAATAAGAAGGAATTTAATTGATCTAGTTCTAAATGTTAGGGCTGACTTCAATTGAAAACAGGCAATCTTCTTTAATACAAACCAGGCAAGTTTGAGGTTGAAACGGAAGTAAATAATGAATAATCGAAATTTGCGACTGAACAAATTTTATTATAATCGTATATTATAATTGGAGTGTGATTCAAAATCCCTGAAAATCGGAAGGGAATACAACTGATATGAGAACAATGAGCGAAAGAAACTTCTTCACTCTTCAATTGTTTCTTGGATAGCAATTCTATTCGCCTTCTAAAACAGAGACCTTAGGTAACAAATCTTTGATTAATTTTGATAATTGATTTGTTTTCATTGTAAAAAGGAAAGAAAACTCAACTCAACCTGCGCAATTTATGAGTGTATTTACAAGTGAATAATTGAACTCTTTACGAAAAAGGGTTCAATGTAAATAATGAAACAAATTTTGAGTTGCAAATATTACAAGGTTCGTTAGTTCCACCTCGAAAGTTGGGAACTTCATGGACAAAAACGATCTAGGTTCCAATCCTCATGGTGGCAGACTTTCAAGAGTGGAATAAATGGAACAGGTAACTCTTCTGAATAAAATAGAATTGTGGTAAGCCCCCGCATTCGTTAGTTATTTCCGTAACTTCCATTAACATACTCGAGCATCGCTCTCAACCAACAGTTGTTGCTCCACTTAGAGTCTTCCTACACTTGACATTACTCCTTGTAAACGGACTAATGCTTGCACACTTACTATTCTAATGCATACGTTGGAAAATAAGTCAGGCGTCTTCGGACTGGCTTACATAATAGCAACCCTCTCTGGTTCCTCTGTGTTCAAATATCCAAGAAATTCGAGGGGCAAATGCTACCGTACAATTCAATTGTTTGCCTTTAATGAAATGACATTATAGAGATAAACCACACACAACATTACAAAACAATACGAACTTGCATTCCGATCGTACTTGGATTTCTAAACAAAAACAAAAAAGGAGCAATCTGCAAGAACTTTTCATAAACATAATGAAGAATTCAGTACATATATAGAAACTATAACTTCAAGTTACTTTCAAATATCTTTCAGCAACTGAATACTCGTTTAAAACCAACAACTATAAATCCAAGTTGTTGAAAAATCGGAACATATTCATTCAAATTATGTAATTTGTTTCTGTTTATACATACCCAAAATATATACATTTTTTGTTTGGTAGGAATATTTGTTTAGAAATTCAACAAAATACGTATTTGCACTATTTCAGAACCCCTTTGGCCCACAGTGCAGCTCTGGAAATAGCGTTTTCGTTCTATTCTGGACAGCGCGCAGTGCGCGGTCAGGAAAATACACTAGGCGGGGCACGAGGCGACACGGAATCGCAGAAAGAATTTCTCCGGCAAAGAGAGGAGGAAGCGTGCGTTCGAATTGGTGTTGATTCCGCAGAGGTAGTGATTCAGTGAGCAAACGTTTCCTTTGCTCGTATATCATAGACTACATCAATGGTACATTTTTGAACGAAAATACATAATTCCAAATAATTTGAAGAAATATAAATAACTTGTTCTTTCTTAATAAACGTAGTGATCATTTAATAATATAGACGTATTAATTAATATAGACGTATTTAATTTGGCAAGAAACGTTTTTTCTACCGCCATGTTTAATTCTGTCATTTAATGGCTGCAACCTATTGCAAAATGATAAACTTTACGATACAGATTTCATTATGATACAAGTTCTTGACCAATCACAGAGAAGTTTACAAACCAAGAATTGACACTTCATTGATCATTGAGAATCGTTCTAGTAATGTTTCGTCCGATTGCGTACATTAAAATTGCTGGAATATTAAATACATGGAACATTATTTAAAACAAATTGGATAGTAATTTCACGTAATCTTATTTTTGGCTGACACAGTGGTAGTCGTTGGTAAAACAAAGCCAGCTGCGGAAGGGTACGGTAGGGAGCTGTCTCCAAGGTGGCCTTGGCTGAATTCAGCAAGTCGACTGCCACGAAACATTTCAATGTAAAAGTTTAACTTTCAAAAGTTACCATAAGTTGTAGAAAAAGTACCGTATGAAGCTCGATGTAATGGGTATTAATACACACGTGTGAAGTTTACGATACTCGCTCGTATCATATTATCACACTTGGGTATTAATACCCGCCATTACAGCGTTGTTTCATACTATACTATTTCGGCCCCATATATAATTTGTTCAGTGCGACTCTTAGGTGGCTGCGAGCCCCCGTAATGACAAAATTGCTTTGAACTGAATATTTTTTACAAAATTTAAATAACTATAATTATTTCTACTGTCCTCTTGCATTGATCTTCTTACTTATCTACGTGTTAACTTAATTCGTTATTGATTTCAAGCATAAAAAACTAATTCTATGATAATAATTTGAGTAGGAATTGAATAAAATTGGTAATCCTATTGTACTATGGAATACTTTCAGTCGTGAATTAAGGTAATCAGAAACTTGAACCAACTCACCTTACTTGGAATATTCGAGTAATTTCGAAGGCTAATGTAAGAAATTTATTACACACCTGAATTTAAACAATCAGATTTGCGTCAATATCTGAAAAATTAAATATTTTACAAACAAGAAAATCATTCAAGGAGTACAAGACCTTGTCGTTGGTGATGGAGGTTGCATGCCCCAGCGTACGTAAGTTTTCTAGCCGAAGCGCAGCTACAGGTAGGACTTCCATTACCTTCCATCTTGGCAAACGGAACTGAATGCTGGTCACTAACTAAACCTCAAATGAGGAGAACTGAATCAAGAGAAACGGAATTTCTTAGGCGTATTGCTGAAAACATTCTTTTTGATACAAGAAAAATGAAGCAATTAGAAAGTAATCAAACATTGCATGTGCAAATGAAATTTTATAACACTACGGAGTAAAATGAAATAACTACATTAGGAGTATTTGAAGAGTGAAAAACTATAATGACTGAATTGTAAGACAAGAGGGAGAAGAAACATGAGAAGACCACGAAGAAGAAGAAGAAGAAGAAGAAGAAGAAGATGGAATGAGCAATTCCAAGAGTCGGAACAGACTGAATAGTCTGATCCTTGTAGATGATGTTCATAAAAAAAAAACAATAAAATAAAATAAAATAAAAATAAAAATAAAATTCGTTATATCCCCCGTTATTTAGATAAACTTCTGCATCTCGCATTTTACAAACCGCATTTCAATATCTCAGACGGGTTTTAAGATATTTGCTGTAGACAGCTCACTAAGTGTTCCAACTGTGTAATTAAACTAAGGATCAATCCATTCAACTGAATGATCAATACTATGTTAGTGCACCAATTATATCTGATCGTTAGATTTTACATGCAATCCTGGCGTTTGAAGGAAATGTAATGTTTGAGCAATTTTGTTCTTCACAAAGTCAGTTGGTTTCCATTGTTCACTTTAAACACATTAACGAAGAAAATAATCTGACGCAAGGTGACAGGAACAAAATCCGTTTTTCAAGAATTTAAAGTTCACAAAACTCCAAATGGTTTCCATTTATTTATTTCCGAAGCTCATACAAAAGATTACTTAGAAGTATACCCTTCATAAAAAAATTGCAAAGAAGCAGAATATTTCTGTTCTAATTGTATATGTACTCTAATGGAGTCTCCATGCATAGTTTATATATATATATATATATATATATATATATATATATATATATATATATATATATGAAAGCAGCGGGACCAGTGATTTGAGTGGATCGAGTGGATTTATATGATGATTTCAGAATATCGAGACTTATTTACTAACATTATTTAATTCACAAAGCAATGAAAAAATATTAAAATAGATTGCAGAAATTAAGTACATCACGTTAATTTCTATAATTGTTTGGCATTATTATTGAAATCATCGTTAGACGATAATAGTATTGTTCTGTTTATATCTTCCGTTAAACAACCACGTTTTTTGTGAAGAAAGATGTAAATATGAAATAAATACATATCGATACACACAAAATTCAATCGCTAAGCTTTTTCAGCAGCAAGAACATGCGATAAAAAGAATTCAACCAAATACGATACTTTTTCAGGAGTAATACACCACAATTACTGTTATAGCCTCACACTAGCTGGATACAGCTAGTTCATCGATAAAAAATCTATTGCCTCTGTAATAACTGCTACACAAATCTTCTGGAATAAAACATTCTAACCAATAATGTCCGAGCAGTAAATATTCTACCGTCAAAAACTACACAAAACGTAGAAAGTGAAAATACATATGACAATGTAAAGAGTGACAAAGGACCCCTTTGTTCTAAAAGGTGACTTTCATGATATCGCTCTTAGATTTCATCGCAGCATGAACAACGTCACCAC
Organism: Teleogryllus occipitalis; assembly: GCA_011170035.1. Taxonomy (NCBI): domain Eukaryota; kingdom Metazoa; phylum Arthropoda; class Insecta; order Orthoptera; family Gryllidae; genus Teleogryllus; species Teleogryllus occipitalis. The sequence continues at coordinate 27,830 of BLKR01004114.1, forward strand.
GAAACAGTTTCGCCAAAGTCATTTCAAAGACGTATTTCCTCATGAATATTATCTCCCCGCTGCGGGCGTGCTTTCTGTCGAGGACAAAAGTGAGCCCTCGTCCCTTTTATGTATTCTAAATCTGCCCCGCCTTTCCCAGGGCCGCCTGCCCGCCATGAGCTTTCCTGCACACTTGGGAACGGCCGCCTACACGACACGCGGAGCTGAACGAGAAAGGAAATTGAAAGTTCGAAAGGGACAAGGCTGCACGTGTTGACCGTAACACGTGAGAACGAATGCAACATGTATTTATCCTTCTTTCTCTGAAATTAAAAACAACCCTGTGTTTGGTTTGGCATCCACCTCCAAAATGCTAGAGAGAACTTTCCTGACGGGTACCTTTCCTAATTGGAATGGGTCGTAATTATGGTGACGGGAACACCATTTGCACGACCCTTATGGGAGGACTACTGACGTGATTGGGGAAATCCTGGTAGTCACTGGCGAGTTGTCTAAGGAACTGGCTTTGACATCCGCTTGGAATTGAGCGAAGTAAACGACGTAAATTTCATATTAACACAATTACTATATACAATTTTCACACAGGCAGCTATCTAAGCAACTCACCTACGTTCTTTCTACGGCTTTTTCCAGTGGACAGCTGGTTACTCTTTACATCCAGATGAGATGCTTATTCGACCATACACTCGACACCAATACACTTACGGGCTCCTCTGATCTGAGGTCAAGAGAATGCGAAGACCTCCACGACAATGTGTACGGGAGACACAAGAGACAAACAATCATAACCATGCCCACGGCGAGACTTGAACCCACGACCTTTCAGTCCGAAGCACTAAGTCGGTATATGCTCTTAGCCACCTCGGTCATCCAGGTCGGCATCCATGTACCACCTTAGCGTAAATAATGTCACTGTCGTAACTCGAACCTATGACCTATTACAGATAGCTGGGGTAGCGAAATCGCAAATTGTTGTAGCCGTTACTACATATTCACCAACAATGAAGTGCACGTATGTCATGAACAGCTGGCACTTCCAAAAAACAGGAACGATCGGCGTCATATTTAAAATTGGAAATTAGTTTTAAGTGCAGTGCGGTTTATTTCCACTGGCCACTCTACACGCTGAATGTGGGTAATATATATTCTGTCAGTTCTTTAAGTGTATTATTTACAGTCGAATATTTTTGTATGTGAATTATCGCGTGTTATTGAGTCAGGGTGGTGAGGGTAACATCAAAATTACAGCCAACAAGGGTACTAATTTTAACGTGGGAATAAAATCTTAATTTACTACGCTGAGCCATTATGACCTATTATTAACTTGATTTCCCTTTTTTTGATAGGAGTATGCAGAGTGAACCTGTTAGTAATGCTTTAATTTTTATCTATAATTGTGTTTATAAAAATTTCATTTTTACTGAGTAACAATTACTAAGGAATTTTAACGACAAATTTAGAATTGAGTTTCTTCGTAGTTAATGAATGAATGAATGCCTTATTTTACGTGTCGAGAATGAGGGCCATGAGGCCTGCTCTTCCGTCTGACCACGCAAATTTTGATACGCTTCTTTCACCTACTAGGGGAGAAAGAAGGTATTACTTGGGCGACGAAATAGGCAATTTGAATTTAGCTCAGAGGCTTCATTTAGGCTTGAGGATCTTTTACATGCAGTAAATCTACTACATGGGAAAGCCGGCTTTACTTCCCCTCCGAAGGAAGGCGTACGAAGGATTGTTCCGCCCTTAAAAATCCACGGCTTCGATCGGGTTTGAACCCGCGAACTCGGGTTTAACAGCGCCCAAGACACGCTAACCGTTACACCATCGCCACAGTTAATATGTTTTCAACGGAATGCACTTAAGGGGGAATAATGGTTGGAAAAAATATTCCGTGAAACAAACTTCGTTTCCCATGAAAAGAACATATGTTACGAAAAAATGTATTTGTTGAATGTTCTCACCCACTCCAGTTATTAATAACATGAATAACAATTATGACAATAATAATAATAATAATAATAATAATAATAATAATAATAATAATAATAAATCAGATTAATCATGAAATTTGGGAAACTTCTTTGGAAGATAATAACAAATATGTCTTAATTTTTTCAGGAAAAGTTCTTTTGATACTTAATCACACAAGGAAATTTATTAATACTTCATAAAATTCAAATTTGATTTAATAAGAATTGCATTAAAATATACTCTCCATATTAAATGCAATATTTAAATATAAATAATTTAAGGAAACGTGAAGCTTCATATTTTTCAACTCTGTTCCGAAGTCCTTAGATGCAATCGTTTCGTTCGGTAACTTTCAAGTCAGCAGCAAAAGAAACAAATGAGAGACGCTGAGAGATACGGTATGCTGCGATGTGAAGCGGAAACTTTTGGAAGTAATCCGCTGGCTTCTCTTGTTGTTAGTTGTTTGTAGCGCGAATTTTGGGAAGAAAATTTTCTACAATTTCTTGTTCTCTGCATGAATATTAGGGACTACAGCAATTCTACTTGCGCACGTTTTCCCCTTCCTTCTCTCTTACTTTTAAAGAGTTAAGAACTTAGGTCTTCTTGACTTTCTGAAGTACAATATTCTGACCATGATGTTCCGTTAAAAGCACTTTATTTCTGAGTAACCAGTTTCGTAAAGTTGTGTATTAACGTTTATAATTCGAAAATTAAATCAGATTTAAACAATTACATCATGTTTCTTTCTTACTGGGTACGATTTAGAGAGAAGACATTTCCAAAGCCACCACTGTGGAATTTTAACAATAATTATTATATAATTCGAGCTAAATAAAATATTGTGTAAGCAAATTATTCGTCTTATGCGTATTCATTAAAACTAAGATAATGCGATGCATGTTTTAGAAAATTACTTCTCTACAGAATTCTATTAGTTCAATTTTATGCAACGAATATATCATGGTCTTCATATATATTCACTCATATCTTTTGAAGTTGACTTAGTTCTGCTAAGCTTAAAAGTTATTTTATACGGATTATAAAATTATTTGCGATGGATTTTAGTTTAATTTTTTCATATTTAGTTAAATGTAACATATTATACTAAATTTAATATTCCCTAAACATATTGCAAGAAATTTAAATGCCATGAAATTAGGAATTGGTTTTCTAAAGTGATATAGAAAACAGTAAGGAAAATGTATAATGAATTTCAGTGACATCGGTTTTGAGGATTCATTTTATGTAATACAAATATATTGCAAAATATCTCCACGTATAACAAAGGTTGACTTTTACATTGATATACAAGATTTTTGAGTTCGATCATTTGTTGAAAATATAGTTTGAATACCATGATATTATTTTTATTAATCGTTTACGCATCATACTTGGTTCCATCACTGTCAATCAGGGTCTCTCAAATAATTAATCAAACCATAATCTAATTATTTTAACTGAATTATTCGCTTATACTAAAACGCCGATCAATGGTTACTGTTACTTCAGCTCTAAAATAATACAACTCTACTAGTTATTGCAATTTTAAAATTAGTCATAAGTGAGGTGGGAATATCTTAAATGTTGGGGATTATGCTACATTATTCAACTAATAAATATCTCCCGACAGGTATCTCAGCATGTGTAATAGTGTAGTGCATGTAAGTGTGTGTGTGTGTGTGTGTGTGTGTGTGTGTGTGTGTGTGTGTGTGTGTGTGTGTGTGTGTGTGTGTGCAAGAAAGAGAAAAGGACGGGGGCAAGGGAGAGAAAGGAAAGATCTTTTGTTAGTTTACTGCTCAGACATTTTCCTACTGCTGATCGAAAAACTATCAATCGAAGCAGCTGGCCGCTAGAAGTCGCTAGTGTCGAAAATCCTGCCACCGACACGACTACTCCACTCAGTGGTACTGCAGTGACATCAGTTGTAATCATCAGTGACATCAACGTAAGCCACTTCAGCCGATCATGTTAGTAACAAATTTTTGTCAACTCGCGCGAGTTCAGGAACACTATGCATTTGTTTTTATTTACCTGATTTTTGAAAATTAACTTAATCAACTTTTCTTGACAAAAATTAAGCAAGTTCTGTTTGACTGACTAAACGATGAAAATTATGAACGAAATATTGTTTGCTGATGTCTGACACCCTGCATTTCACAGTTCCGAAAGCTTGTAAGCCGAACCGGAATATGCAAATACTATTTACTGTATTTTAAAGCATTCGTGTCATTTATTGTCCCCGAGCTCTTGGAAATACATCTGCTGAGGCGAGGCATCCAATCGATGGGCGTCGATGTTCTCGTCGAATATGGATTACCCACATCGACATTGGTTCCTGGAGGCGGGACCCGAAGTGTGGGCAAGCACACGTAACCGGGCGGGTCTCTGCCAAGCAGGAAGTACGTTCGCGATAAGCATCGAGCGATATTGAAGTTCCTGGATACGTCCCTTTTTTGCCGGAATCGAATTAATAACGAAGTTCGTGTAAATACCAAGAATCAGTTTCAAGCATCGGGAGCTCGATGGTGAATTTCACACCACTTGGGCTTACGCCTGTATGGCATCTCTTATCTTTGTTAGAGATGTACAGTTTCTTTTTCCTGTGTGTGGAGTAGATCATGGAGAATGAATGATTATTAGTAATGAATGACAAAGCGTAGATTAATGGTTTTCAGGGGAATCGATGTGAAGGCATGAAAAGCCACCTGGGATTAGAACCTCAGCCTCTGTGTATTTTAATTTGATGAGTAAATCTAAGCTGGTCACATTACCAACTTGTAAATTAGGCAATATTTCTACCCGTTCTTTCAAAAAATATTGTGTGTTATTTGTGGAGGGTTCTACAATTCGGCAACTCTCAAAACGAGGGTTGAAAATTTAGCACAACTAGATTTTAATCTATGAACTTGGGTGATATTTAAACGTTATTTGCCTTTGATTTTATTAATTGTAATACAAATACGTTAACCAATATTCTAAACAATTGTATTTTTATGCAATTCATTATTTCAATATAGTAATCAAACCAACGTCACATTTTTGGCATTACAAATGCTGGTATAATTTTATTAGTGAAAAGCAATACCAATGTACAATGTAAAGCAATGTCTTCAGATAAATAAATTTACAAACTTATAAAAAATCTCACAAATTAAAAATAAGATAGACTTTAATGCTAAATATAATAGCTAAATAAATGCCCATTCAATACAGATTTGATGAAGAATCGGTCTCCAATATGAGACTTTGTAACTACATCAATAACAAATCTAAACAACAAATCAAAAGCATAACTAAGAAGTCAATTGCACTTTTGAAACAACAAATCCAATCCAGATGAATTTTAGTTTTACAACCTGGAAACATCTCAAACAAACCCTATCCCTAAAAATTAATAATTTTATTCCCTGGTTCATAACTCTCTAGATTGCATCATCCATTTTTTTATGCAGCATTTTTGGGAACAGTAGAGAACCCGCAGACACGTATACGTTTATACATGAAAAGTCAAAAACACTTTACTGAAGAACGCATGAAGGTCGCAAAACCTTCTACACCATATGAGCGTTCAAAACTGTTCATAAATCCACACCCCACTTCTAAATCCAGACCTTTTTGTCACGAGAAAGCAACTTCACGTAACACGAACATCTCGTCACGTTCTTTACACGTCTGACGGCCACCCTCAAACCTGGAGAGCATCCACAAATTAGAAAACTTTCGAAAGGGGCCAGCCGTGCCGACATCTGTCCGTCGACAAGCCATAAACACAGCGGGAGGGGAACATAAGAAAGTCAGGCTGAGGGAAGGGAGGAGGAGAACAACAAGAGAGAGAGAGAGAATATAAGAGGTAACATAAGAAATTGAGACAGAGGGAGGAGGAGGATGAAGACAAGAGAGAGAGAAAGAAAGAGAATATAAGAGGTAACATAAGAAAGTCAGACGGAGGGTGGGAAGGAGGAGGAGGACAAGAAGAGAGAAAGCGAGAGAGAAGAGAGAGAATATAAGAGAGACAGAGTAAGTGAGAGAGAGAATATAAGAGGTAACATAAGAAAGTCAGACGGAGGGAGAGGAGGAGGACAATAAGAGAAGGAAAGAATATAACAGGTAACAAAGTCAGACGGTGGGAGGCGAGGAGGAGAAGGACAACAAGAGATAGAGACAGAGAGAGAGAGAATATAAGAGGTAAAATAAGAAAGTGAGACAGAGGGAGGGGAGGAGGATGAAGACAAGAGAGAGAGAAAGAAAGACAATATAAGAGGTAACATAAGAAAGTCAGACGGAGGGTGGGAAGGAGGAGGAATACAAGAAGAGAGAAAGCGAGAGAGAAGAGAGAGAATATAAGAGAGACAGAGTAAGTGAGAGAGAGAATATAAGAGGTAACATAAGAAAGTCAGACGGAGGGAGAGGAGGAGGACAATAAGAGAAGGAAAGAATATAACAGGTAACAAAGTCAGACGGTGGGAGGCGAGGAGGAGAAGGACAACAAGAGAGAGAGAGAGAGAGGGAGAGAGAGAGAGAGAGGGGAGGAGAGAGAATATGAGGTACGCGCGAGGTGAGGGTGGAACGGCGCGGCTCCACCGGCCAAACGTAGAAGAATCCGAGGTCGCTTGGGGTATCGAGTTTCTGACGCTACTGTGGCTCGGGCTTCGTCGTGAAAAGTTGACGACGAAAAAACTCGTGCTGGTCGTCCTAGCACAGTGCGGCCACAAATCCTAGTCACGTGCTCTCTCAGAATGGGTTGTGTACGGCATATTTCAAGACGATGCGACGTGTTTGTGTGTGTTTCGATGTACGTGTTTAGATGGTGTGTGTGAGTGTGTTTGCAAGTTCCGCATTGTGAGATGAAATAAAAATAACGCGGGACTCATACTGCACACAATGTCACGTGTTAGTTGATTTTTGTAAATATTACGGTTAGGAGAAGAGTAACAAAGTGGTAGGGATTATGAACGCGAAGAGACTTAAGCTAAGAATGAAGAAATGGAAGAAATAATAATCATAAATGAATGGAAATAAGGAAAATATTCAATATAATTTTAGGGGGAAAATGATCAATAATTTGTATAAAGAAAATACTTCCTACAATTTCAAAATTTTTTAAAGATCTACAAACATTTTATTTCCAATGTATATGTGATTCTTTGGACTGAGACAACTCTAAATATCTAAAATGTCAATAAAATGTTACTCACGATAACCCTAAATACCTAAAATGCCAATAAAGTTTTACGTGTTTTGAAAGACGTAGAAACTTCACAAACAAATGTTCAACTCCAAACCTTTCACTCGTTAACGAACATTGTAAAGAGGCTTTGTTATGACACTTTATGTCATAACAAAGTGATCGCTCCCCACAGTGCACGTTACAAGGAGCTCTGCGAGAAAAATAGATCTCCTGTTATGAAATTAAATTTTTATATGAACGCAACGCTACTCAAGGTGCAACATAACGAGCGAAAATATTAGCCAGGTTTTGATTTATGTCTACAAAGTTTTAACCCGTAGTTATATAAATAGAGTTTAAGGAGAGGTTTGAAAAGAAGTCATCTCTTTATTTCCATCTATTTTATTCATAATAAATGCTAATGGAGTATACTGAAACTTAACTTGAGTCACGCAAACTTAGATAATGACGATTTCAATCAGCATTTTCTAAATGAAGTATCAAGTGTGCTTGACAAATCAAAAACTTTCAAATATGCAATACATTTAAAATATTTCTGTCAATGTTAAATGACCTTAAAAACAAATAATATTATTGAAACTATTTGTAACCAAAACAACTTTTTGCGTACATTTTGTAGAGGTGCTATCTAGTAACAGTTGATGGATGACAAATTGTCTTTTTAAGAAAATAAAGGACGCGCAGAGTAGAAAGGTTATCTCAGATACATTTTTGGATATAAAAAGGCTATGTAGTCAGTGCCAATTTACAGGAAAAAATAGGGAAATGGTAATATACAATTTATTTTTTCCATTTTTCGTCAGTATTTTTAAGCACCTCTGATACATACATGATGACTGAATGATTTTACTTGATAATTTGATTATTATTAACTCTTTCGCACTTAATCAAGTGAACTTCCGATAATTAATTCTGTTACTAACTCAAATGGTACAATCTTTTATAGAGTCAGTCTTCTTTTGGCATCGTTACCATTATTTTTCCATTCCTGAACTTTACTACACCAACTAAGAGAGGCGACAACATCATATCCCACGTGTCAAAGTCCTTCACCCCTCACAACACCTTTAATGAATATTTTCCTTTCCAATTGCATTTACATGGAAATTGCCTGCAGGTGAACTCTACACATTCAACGATGGGTCAGCAATTATCGACGTTTAGTGGATTAGAGTCGTCGGCGTCGAATACCACGGTTCACAGCTCCCGTCATAAATGTCCTCACCACAGCACGTCCCCTTGTGAGAGGCTATCGCCTGCAGTTGATAGCGTTTGTTTGTGCCCCGAGCTGTCAAGCGCAACCTTCCATTGAAATCTCGGACGCCAATCACAAAACCGCTGAAGTGGCATCATGACGAGAAAACATTGCCGTGTATTTTTCTCACACCATTTCGATACGTGTGCAACGGCTCGCAGAAAGTTTGGTGGGTACGAACACAGCGAAAACTATCTTAAATAATCATTCAAGGAGTTTTAAGCTGTGGTATTCCTCTTAAGGATCGAAATACCTGGCAGAGAAAAGACGTAATAAGATTGGTGAGTCTGGTTAGTAAAAGATTATGATTCAAAAGCTCAATTAGCACAATTAACAGGTTTCAACCAGAATGGCAATGATTTAAACTAATTGATTTAAATCACAACTTTTTTGGGGGAGAGTTCTGTTCAAATAAGTAGAGTATATTAAATATTTTCTAATTTAAAAATCCTCTTTTGATTTGTCAAAATTGATTAAATATCACGCAAAATGTGGCTATAAAATCATTTATGTGTAAATATGAAATTTTAAAATTTATAATTTTTCTACTATTGCTATTTAATCCAATTGATTCAATCACCGTTTACACATTATTTTATATTACATTATTTTTAACCACTGATTTAAATGAACATATTTTTTCTACTATTCACCATTTTTTTTAGATTGTGTTATTTACCTTTTACCACAATTTCAATGACAATACTGGAAACGCAGTTTAATTACCTGGGTTATAATATTTCTCATTATCAAGAAATAACCCAGAAAAAAATTAACAGATTCAACTATATAAACGGAACATTTAAAAGGAGAGATTGAAAAATAAAGCAAGATCAGAATCCATAATGAAACATTACAAAGTCCATCCCAATCCAATCTTCAACTACTGCTCTGAAACTTCGACCGCATAAACCTGGATCTGGACACTTGGACAGCATAAACCGCTTCAAGAATTCAAGTCTCAAGATCTCAAGTCTCAAGATCGGTACTGAATACACACGATTAGATAAAAAATAAATGCAGAAATTAGAAAACAATTAAAAGTACAATAGTAAAACTCATTAATACCTATAGGTCAAACTGGCTTTCTCACATGAAAAGAATGCCTGGAGATAGGATTCCAAAGAAGATCGTCAATCACCACCCTCAGGGACGTAGAGATCCTGGCAGGCCGAGAAGAAGGTGGAAGGAACAGCTCAACCCGACCGAAGACTAAGTCCAAACTATGCAGTAGAAGAAGAAAATGAATCTATACAAACGTTCTCCGCATGCATGTGAAATATTCTTCGTTAACACAAAATGTAGCTTTTACAAATTAACGTATGTGAATAAAATTGAACTTTATTGTAGTTTTGATATGAATACAAATTAAAATATTTCTTATTATTACAGTTATTTGGCTTGTGAAATACTAAAAATTTGTATATATGATCATCAATATTGTTACGAAAGTAAATAAGAGATATTAACATCCATATAATAATGTGAACCCTGGACATAAGTTCATATTAATGGCCTTGAGTTAATCTAAAACATTAAAACCATATTATTAATCATAATTATTTATTCTACAAATTATATCAAATAAATATTATTTATATAAATAAATATGGTACAAAAATCCTAATGTACATTTTTGAAAAGATTAAATATTACATACTGTCACTATAATATTATATTTATCACAGACACACGAAGAGTTAAAGTATAGACATACAAAACGATTGCTCTTCCTAAATTTATGTCAGAAGATATTTTGATCTAAACGTTCCATTTGAACGTAAAAATTTCAGAATAAAGTAACTTGTCATAAGTACATTTTTCCAAGTACAAATTCTATGGCTTTCGGCCAATGCCGTAAATAAATTTTTAAATTTAGTTGCTAATTCCCGTTTTGAATACATTACCCAAGGGCCTTAAGTTTTGAAAACAATCAACAGCCATTTTAGAAAATGAACTATATTAAATATAAACGTTAATTAGATGTGAGTGAACACCATAAAATATTTAAAAACGAATATCAAATTTTATGAACTTCGTGATAGATTTTCTTCTTTGTGTTACTGAAAAGAACTTCTCGGATAGAAATTCTAGAACTGCGAATTTTAACGTGATATGAAAATTATAAAGAAGCAAGAAAAGAAAAAAGTATGAACAAGAAGAAGAACGAAGAAAATAAATAAAACTGAACATAATATGAAGAGAAGCGAAATAAGAAGAAAGAAAAGAAGAAGCAAGAGAGACGAAAAAGAAGCATGAGGGACAAATAAGGTCCAAGAGAGAAAAAGGAAGAAACAGAGAAGAAAAAAGGAAGAAACAAGAGGAGAAAAAACAAAGCTGAAAGGGGAAAAAGGAGAAGAAAAATAAGTAAACAGAAAAAAGAAGCGTTCAATTGCCATCATCGCACCGAATCCCCCTCCTTCCTCCGCGAGGGCGCTCCACTTGGCCCGCTGACAGGTGTTGCGCGCCGCCAGCGCCGCTAATTGGGGATGTCGCCCCGTTGCTCAGACGATCGGGCGCCACTACAGCGGCACCCGCTGGCACCGCACCGCAGCGTCTGCAGGTCCCGGCGCGCAACTCCCCTCGACCCTACAGAGATAACTACGGGGGCTACCGCAGACCCAGAAAGGGGGCAACGATGGATGACAGCAGCGCCACGGAAGCAGCGGTGACGGCGATCACGACTTCCTTGGATTGATTGATTGATTGTTAGTGATTCCGGGCGACTACCGATCAAGCAGCCGTTCTCTACAATTCTCGCCCAGACAGTGACTGTATTCGACCTTGCTGAAAAGCTAGTGTCGAAATGCCTGCCACCATCAACACTCGAACCTAGGACCTACAGGTCAGAAGCACTGCAGTGATATCAGTTGTTGCACTGAGCCACCGCTCTCGATATAAGTTTCGAGTTTGACTGAAAATGGCAAATATTAAATTGGGATATTCCGCCTATTTTTATACTGTGCTTAGTGACTACATAGTCATGCTTCAGATTGACTCTGCTGACGGCAAGATTGATTGATTGATTGATTTTTTCGTCTTTCCGGGCGCGTCAACTGCTTTGGTCATTAGTCCCGTAAGTGTATTGCACTTTTCTTTCATCGGGAGGTGGCGGTGATCTTCCCCCACTGGATGGCGAGGTCCAGCGTCGACCTATCGTTGACTAGAGAGTTTTCCTCAACCAGGTAATCTCCCACCAGCGAGGCACCGCCTCAGCCGCGACAAGCTCTAAGTTCCCGACCGGTCTCCCGACATGTGTGGTAGTGCAGTGCATGTTAGTGTAAGCGCGTGTTTAAGGGGTGAGGATAGAAGAACGAAGAGGAAGGAATGATCGCGTGCGGTCGCTGGTCCGTTTGTTAGGGTACTTCTCCGGCATTCGCCTGGTATTGATCGGAGAAATCACGAAAAACTACCGATCACAGCAGCCGACTTCCATGGAAGTAGCAACGACTGCGACGACTTTGTTCGAAGTTGTTATGAGATATGTCCATATATAAAATATCATAATGTCGGTTAAGTTATAAGAGTTGACAAAGACTGTAGTTTCGGAAATGTATCAGAGAAAAATAGTAATAAAGATTGTATGATAGTGGCAGTGTTAATGATGAGAGTTGTGTGTGTGGTTGTGGTGTTGGTAGTAGTGGTAATGGGGGCGATAGTCCCGATTTTATTGGTGATGGTAGAGTTAGTGTTGATTGATTGATTAGTGATTCCGTGCGCGTCAACTGCTAAGTTCATTAGTCCTGTAAGTATTTTTTTTCTTGGGAGTGGCAGTCATCTTCCCCCTCTAGGGGGTAGGATCCGGCTCCTACCTGTCGGCCTGCGTAGTTTTCCTTTACTAGGTGTCTCCCACCAGCGGGGCTCCCCCCAGCCGGGACAAGCTCTCAGCTCCGGAATGGTCTCGTAATTGTGTACTACATGTAAGTGTATGTCGAAGGCGTGGGGATAGAACAAGAATGCGAAAGAAAATATCGTGTGAGGGTTCTGACACATTTGTCAGAATACTGCTCCAGCATTCGCTCGGTATTCATCGTAGAAACCAGGAAAAACTACCGACCACAGCACCCGGCCGCCAGAATTCTCCTCCAGACAGCTAATGATTTCGACCTTGTTACGAAACTGGTGTCGGAAATCCTGACACTTTCGGGACTCGAACTCTATGACTTCCCAGTCAGAGACAGTGCAGTGACATGAGTTGATGCCCTCAACGCGCGGCACTTGGGATGCTGCCAGTCGCGGAGGATGAGGCGGGGCGAGACAAGGCAAGCAGCACACGGGCGCGTGCGGGCCACCGAGCACAGCAGAGCAGAGGAGCGCAGGGCAGGGCAGGGCAGGGCAGGGCCACGCAGGCTGCAGATTCGAATTGGAAATTCCTCGTGCGGAATGTCCCGGAGCAGGCGCCGCCGCCGCAGCGCGCCCACGATTCTTGAGCCCCCTCTCCACCCACACTCTGGCTCCAACCAGAGTCACCTAACGCTCCTCTCCCCTCCCCTCCCCTTCCCTCGTAGATGTTTCCCGCAGGCCATTTCAGACTCGCGCGCATCAATTGACTGCACATTACACGGAACAGATTGATGGGGAGAGGAAATGCGTGGAAATATTTCACGCCACGCCAAGGCTTCTTATCTATAAATGTTTATTTCCCAAGTGACGTGTCTTCATGAAACACGTTTTTGGTCTGGAAGGGAAACTTTTTCATATTCAGGCGTACTGATCAGGGTAGAATTAAACAGTTTTCGGAATCCTTGCCGGCTTAGGACATTTAAGGCGTCAATTGCTGTCACTGCAGAGTATTTGACCGGGAAGTCCTTGGGTTCGAGTCCCAACGGTGGCGGGATTTTCGACACTAGCTACTAGTTTGAATTCAGTCACTGTCCGAAGGACAATTCTAACGCCTGGATGCTCTCATCGGTAGTTTTCCGTGGTCTCTCCGATCAACACCAGGTGAATGTCGGGGTTGTACCCTAACAAACTGGCCACGGACCGTGCGCGATCTATTCTTCCTCTTTCTTTTCATATCCTCTCCCCTTACTTATATTCACTTGCACTTACATGTACTACAGAACCACACATTGGGAACCAGTCGGGAGATTAATGGGTTCCCCGGCTGGGGCGGTGCCTCGCGGGTGGAAGATGCTTGATCGGGGAACACCTCGCGACACTATGTGTAGGTCGGCACCAGATCCTACATTCTAAAGGAGGAAGATGACATTCATTTCCCGAGGAAGAAACATCCACTACACTTACGGGACTAATGACCTTATAAGTTGACACTCCCGAAATCCCTAATCTATGAATTAATCGTTTAACATAACAGAAATGCCATTTTTGAACATGATGTATGTTAGCATTGAGAAGTATCATTAAGAATATATTGATACGTAACACTAGAAAACAAACGGACATGAAAATACATGACTTTAAAAATTTGCTATTCAAATATATTTTCTTCATTAATTATTTGGATTATTTAAATGACTTCCATGTAATTATTCTTCATATACACCTTCATTCTTACCAGGATAAATACTAATTTTTGTGGGTTAATTTCTATATTTTTATACATACTAAAGAAGTAATGTCGAATTAAATTCCAAGTCATTTGGGCCGACACACTCTCTCAGCCGAGAATTTGGATTTAAAACTCGCATGTTGACCTAGTTTTCTCGTCTTGAAAGAAGTAGGGTAAGTTTAACGGATAACTGCCGAGTATGGAGACATTTTTAATCGAGACATTATTTAAAAGGATACTTGTAAGTTTTTACAAGAAGATCAGTATTCTATTTTATCGTATCATTAATACTTTGATGCTCTTTGTGAAGAACATATGAGTAGAATTCGTGCATTTGTTGCAATTGGGTATGATTTCATTGTTCAGTGAGAAAACTTGAAATGTTTCGTACTAGAAAACGAAATCGATCTTAGTGACAATGATAATAAATAAAAAGTAATAATAAAATAGTAAAGACAAAGTAAAACGAAAAGTTTTAAAAACTACCAGAGTTTTGCCTAGAAATGAATTTCACTGCCTTTAATATTATTTCATGCAATTAGTTAGCTTTATTGTATGAATAGACGTTTTGAAAACGAGTGACATTAGGAGCAAATTTACTAATTGTACGAATGCAATACAGCAACATTATATACGAGTAGCACACGCTACTTTTTTGTGTAACAGCATTATATATTTATAAGAGAATCAAACGTAATTGTGATGTCTCATGTGATATTTGACATTTGTGCGAATAAACGGTGGTCCGCTATTCCGTTTACCGCTACCATCCCACGATTCCTGTGACTGCGATTGGCTGAGTATGTGATGACTCAATCATTAGTGTCATAAATGCTAATATTTTATCATTTGTGCCGTAAAATGCCCTATAATGAACGATTTCTAGGAATAGAAAACGTCGTTTATAATGCCGGAATTGAAAAAAAAAACTTTATAACACTTAGTGAACCATTTTATCACTTTAGTCGGCTTTCAGGACGTCTATCAAAGAAACTAATCTGTATCGCGGTAGCGACACACATTACTGTTCTAGAATTTCACATTCAAGCTTTTCTAAGAGAGCGAAGTGCGTTCTGAACGTAACCGCTTCCTCCCTTTAACTCTTTGGTTCGCCAATGTCCGCGGAGTCGGGCTGCTTGCGGCAGACGTCCCGCCGCCGCCGCCACCGCCATCACCACCGCCACCGCCACCGCCACCGCCACCGCCACCGCCTCCGCCTCCGCCACCGCCTCCGCCTCCGCCTCCGCCGTCACCGCCGCCTCCGCCATCACCGCCGCCTCCGCTGCTGCCACCGCCACCGCCGTCACCGCCACCGCCACCGCCGCCGCCGCCGCCGCCACCGCCGCCGCCGCCACCGCCACCGCCGCCCTGCCGCCGCCGTCACCGCCACCGCCACCGCCGCCGCCGCCGCCGCCGCCGCCACCGCCGCCACCACCGCCACCACCGCCACCGCCGTCCACCGCCACCGCACCGCCACCGCCACCGCCGCCGCCACCGCCACCGCCACCGCCACCGCCACCGCCACCGCCACCGCCACCGCCGCCACCACCGCCACTGCCCGTTTCGCCCTCTCGCCTCCTCCTCGGGCGCGCTTCATATTTCGTCCTTTGATCTTGATAACATGCCGGGAACAATGGGCCCCCGCTGAACCGCCTGCGCGAAAAGGAACCGCCAGCGGCGAGGCGCCAGTGACCGCAGCGCTGCTGGTGATGGTAGTCATGGGGATGACCGAAGAAATATGATGGCTCATTCTGGTGCTAGAAGCAATAGCTAGAGGGGTTGACGAGATGCTGACAGATGTTTTGGCAGGGAAAGTGGTTCGTGAAAATAGTGATAAATGGACTGGGGGTCAACTTAGTGATGTGGTGATAATGTACTGTTTTATCTGATGTCGCAACAGTACTAATGGTGATCTGGTGTTGTGGTGAAACTAGTGTGGTGATATGTTGATCTGGTTAAATAGTAATCATGATATCAATGGTGATCTGGAGGATATGATGATAATGGTAAATGGCGTACTTATGATGCGGCGATAATGATCTGGCGAGGAGGCGATTATGGCGATCTTGGCGATCCTGTGATAAAGCGATCCTGCGACTGTACGATTCTTTCACCATGTGTTCGTGTGATTGTCTGATCCTGTGATCTCATGCTTGTATAATCGTGAGATTCTGTGATCGTAGTGATGTTGTGATAATGAACGTTGGGATATTGTGAAAAGAAAGACTGGGAAAGATGAGATGAATGAAAAGAGAAGGTGAGGATAGAAATGTTGAAGAGACATTGAACATGAACAGAAAGTATTAAGAGGCGTAGGCAACAAAAGAAAGTTGTTGAATAAAGAAAAAATTGAATAAAGACTCCAGGATGTTGATAAGGATGAAGAAATGGCGAGTGCAGGGATGAGAAAGAGAGTCAGAAGAGAAAGTGGATATGAGGATGAAAGTAAGCAAGGAGGCTAGGTTGAATGACAGGATATAAAACAGAATGACAGTCATTATATCAGTGGGGATGATGAAATCGGTGGGAAATGAGAAGGAGAAAAAGTAATGCAGTGGGGAAAACCAGGCAGAATCATGGTATGAAACTAACAGCGTTGGAGAAGACTTGGTAATGATTGAGTAGAAATTTGCAAACCGCGAAGAGAAATAATATAATATTAGTGCAGAAATGAAAGATGGGCTTAGCAAATAAGAAATCACACAAACTAAATGAAAGCTTACAAGGCAGTGAAAGGAAAGTTGGTGAAAACGAAGCTAAAATGCTGTACTGCAAAATACTTTTCATTGCTTCAGAACGAAACCCCATAATACAGGAAATTATCTCAAGTGTGTGGAGATATTTGAAGAGCAAGTAAATATTCAAAGGATCTTTCTCTAATGGTGTATTTTTGGCTCTTTTGTACCATCAATGAATGCTTTATGAAGCTATTCATGAAATGAATCACGCACAAAATTTGTTTCGTTAACTCGTGAAGTGGGAAAAAAATAATGCAAACTTAATGAAAGGAAGCTTTGAGACTTATAAGAGAGGGTTAATATTTTAGTTGAATCTACAAATGGTCACGCGTTTGTAGCTCCTTTTGTTTTCTACTACGATAGTTCGGCAGTTCAGGAAATTTTTCTTTCTTTCAGATGTGCAATGGCACAATAGCTTAAAAAACGATGTTTCTTCAATACGTCAATCTGACATAAATAACGTTTCTCAATGAAGAAATTTCATATATGCCCATTTGAAATTTCAATTACCCAAATATTTGTTCTCAAATTGACTAGTTTTACGTCAAACAAATTATAATGAAAATGTTTCCGAATATGTGCCTGTCAGCTTCATGGATAGTTTATTCGTACATTCACAACACAATTATTATTATTTGCATTCTTACATTCATTGACCTACACATTGAGTTCTATGCAATTATCTTATTATATTGATAGAAACTCATTTGGAAATGCATTTCTATCAACTCTCGTTTTGTTTTAGAGAATTTTTTGACAGAAATGAAAAATAATATACTTCTACAAAATTATGAAAATACTTAAATTATTATTTATTAAATTACTATTTTAGTAAAATAAACTTGAATAATTATCTAATGTTCCAAGTTTAATAACCAATAAGATACATAAAATATTCACCATAATTTAATATGAAACAAGAAAAGGTTGATTTTATTTTCTTACATACTACTTACGTAGTATAGAGAAAGTTGTAATGCTTTCGGCGAAATACTGCCAATTTTTTTACAAAAAAACTATTTTTGTGGCGCGTGATAACAAATTAATGAATAGTTCTCATTCCAATATAGAGTAAACCACTTTCTCTAATGCGATGTGCTGTCAGAATTCATCTTCTGTGGGTTCTACAAACGGAAATGTTGGTTTAAGGCAAAAAGTTTTGTCTATCTACCCGTCTGTGAACAACGCTAAACCGTTGTCAATTTTTTTTTATCAAAATTAACATTGTCGGATTAATTTGATGTCGCTGGTCCTTAAAATTTGAACGAATATTTTAAATTTAGGGAAATATTACGGGAATTTACAAAGTCATTTTCAAAATTTTCTCTAAAATTGCTCCAACTAAAAAATATATTTTTGATATATTATATTTATAATACATTTAAGTACATTGATTAAAATGACGTAGTTTCATTATTCTTTAAACCCTCTGAATTATCAAATTATGCAAAAATTTAATTTTTAAGTCATCCTACAACTACAATATCACAGAAAGTTTTAATCATATGTATTCTTCAAAATAAAATCCTTAAATAAGGTATTATCCTTTTTTAAAAGTATGAGTAGTTTTGTGTAATTTTACGTGATGTCAAAGCAATTAAAACAACAAGATATTTTCAAAAACTGTTCTCATATTTTCTTTAATTCTTTTCGTCGTATATTGCGAAGTACACTTTCAAAACTGACACAAGTCCAATTTTCGTTCAACTTTTTCAATTTTTAAAATTGAAAAAGTTACAAATAATGCGAGAACGTTTGTCTCTTGTAACACAACAAGTTTACAATATGAGTCTTGCCGGTATGTATTCTGACTCAGTTGAGAAATTCTGTTTCATTTTCGAAATATTGCTGCTTTAATGACACTGCTGTCAATACACGTTTTGTTTCCGCAGAGCCACCTCATTCCAAAGCACGATTTCTTCCCCCACATGCATGTGAAGTCGAAACGGAAAGAGCGTCGGAAGAGGGTCGGAAGAGGCGGCGCGTGGCGCGGTGGCTGTGATGGTGGCAGCTGAGGGTGCGGCCGCGGTGAAGGTGGTTGTGCGATCGCTCGGAGCCAAATTTAATATCGGGTCCAGAGCGGGTCCCGCAGCAATAAGCTGAGCCGCAGAGGAAGGGCACCATATCGACCCGGGGGACGGAAGAACACGACGACGACGGCGGCGGCGGTGGCGGTGGTGGTGGCGGTGGTGGTAGTGGCGGCGGGGGCGGAGCCGGAGGCGGAGGCGGTGGCGGTGGCGGCGGGGGCGGTGGCGGTGGCGGGGCGGTGGCAGTGGCTGTGGCTGTGTGGCGGTGGCGGTGGCGGTGGCGGTGAACGCTGGCTGTGGCTGTGGCAGTGGTGGTGGCAGCAGCGAGGGCGGAGCAAGAGCAGGGGCGGGGCGGGGGCGGGGGCAGGGGCGGGGGCGGGGTGAAGGCGGAGGCGGTGTCGGGGGCGGGGTGGAGGCGGGGGCAGTGACGGTGGTGGTGGCGGTGGCGGTGGCGGTGGCGGTGGCGGGGGCGGCAAAGAAGTGACGAAGGCAATGGCAGAGAAAAGAACGAAGTTGTAAGGCGTGAAAATGTCTGGCGTGGGCAATGTCGAAGGTGGGAACAGTTGGGAGATAATCGAAATAGAAATGTAGGCGAAAGATATGGGCAAAGATGACCGCAGATGCACGGAGACAATTTCAAAATATAAAATTTTAAAAACAAGCAAGAAAAGAGTACGTTGAAGAAACATGGACTGATATGAAGATAATACTCAAACCTAACACTTAAAAGAACGATTCTAAACTGTAAACAGCAAAATAAAGGAAAATCCAACGCTCTTAAACGTGTGAATATAATTTTTTTTTAAAGTTTCGTAGGTCTTTTTGACAACGATCGTTTATGAATCAATAATCTGCAAACTAAATATAACAAAAGGGTGAAGTAAAGTGTTCGTTTTAAACTGTACTTGACACAGCACATGAATCCATCATCAAATAATTCAACAAACAAACCTTCGAAAGATATTTTCTGATAACAGCGAAGTCTCTTATGTTCTTTTAGGGAGTTCTATTTTTTAAGGGTATATGACTATTTCTGGAAAGAAATGCCTGAGGCTTGCAGTTAAACTAGTGAAGTATACTTTCAGGTTGTGAAACTCAATTTTTTTTTATTGAGAAGGCAAGTACCACTACTACCCGATATTGAACAATGAAAATCTACCCCCCTACGATGTAGATAAACGCTCTCAACTGTGAAGCAAAATGGAACAGAAATTGATCGCAGTATCTTCAGTTCCGCAGCACATTGCTCGCCCAATTGGAGAATAATGTACAACCGAAGTGAATCAACTAGCCGTCTCTATTCTCTGGGCGGTGAGACAGTATATGTTTGAACAAGTCTATCTGTGTTTCGGCCACGTTTCATTACAATCTCCATACGTCCGTTTAACATGCGCTCTATGAGCTCTTTGAGTATCGTATACGCAATGGAATCTGCTCCTCTATTTGCTGGGCAAATGTACGCCGAACAGGCTACATGAAATAGACCCAGAAGGATGGAGTATAGGAAAGATCATCATAGCCGTTGTCATGACTGTAAACATGCCGCAAGGAAATAGTAAACAGGATTGGATCGAACACAAATGAGTTTTGAGAAGTTGTAAGATAAAGTTAATACCAGATTTGGACATAAGAAAATTAAGTCTTCTATTACATAATTCCACTCTACATTCTTTTATAACCCATTACGGATTATTAACAAAGCATGTCACAATGAGGACAGTTCTGTGAAATGACGACTTGTTTTTACATAAACAACTTCAACATTGGCATGTTCATATTTTATCTCTACTGATGAGTCGTGATAACTCTACTGATGAGTCGTAAGTTAGAGAAAACAATTCTGGAAAAGTCGTTCCTAAAAGGTTGGCCTAACTAACAATTGTTCGTGAGATGTATAATCTATATACATAAAATGGATGGACAGGTCCCCATAACGGGATGGCACATTTACGTGCTTTTTACCCAGAAGTTTTATATGCAGTTAATTTTCTTGGACTAGATGTACCTGTCCACTACATGGCGCTGTAGAACAAAACTAAATATTCTTGCAAAATGCAACCCGTAGCGCTCGTCAGCATTTTTGTACGTATATCGTTAAATAACTCCTAAACGAAGTGTTCTAGGGCATTGAAAACTAAAATTTTGAGGCAAAAGTGTTCAAAGAATTGTTTGTCACACCGTAATCTACAGGATGAGATCATCTTGAGCATTCTATTACATTTTGCTGGTACGGCGCTTCTCGATATTACGCCACCTGCTCAGAGACATGCAGAATCTGAGAGAGAGAGACGGGGAGAGACGGCGAGAGAGAGGGGGAGAAAGACAGAGAGGGGAGAGAGACAGAAAGAGGGGGAGACGGAGAGAGAGAGGGGAGACGAAGAGAGAGAGGGGGAGACGAAGAGAGAGGGTGAGGTGGTATAATTGGCCATATAAGAGAGGTGGACAATTTAAAATGGTTACAGGCACTTTCTTGATATATGGATAATTTAAGTGAGATAAGGAGGTGACTTATAAGAGAGGCACGGGTGAGAGGTAAAAGAAGACGGAGAGAGAGGGGGGAGACGGAGAGAGAGGGGGGAGACGGAGAGGGAGGGGGGAGACGGAGAGAGAGGGCGGAGACGGAGAGAGAGAGGGGAGACGGAGAGAGAGGGGGGAGACGGAGAGAGAGGGGGGAGACGGAGAGAGGATCCGGGTTTCGCTTGTATTAGTATAACAGAAAATGGCAGATGTTAAATTGGTTTGAGAAAATTGAAAATGAATCTTAGTTAAGCATATTGTCATGTTCTCTGCTTTTGAAATACTGATAATGTGAAGTTCATGACGGATGGAACGATTGAAGAAAGAACAATGAACAATCTGATGACGTGGAGGAAAAAAAGCAATAGCTTGTTTAAAAAAATATTTCTCGTTCGACAGTAGCTTTTAATGGATAAATTGTAAATGACAAATTAGTGAAGATTTTCAAACGGCAAGCCATAAGATATAAGTGGTTTGCTCTAATTGATTTTTAAGTAAATTTAAGTTGTTTTAAGTTGGAAGGAGGAAAGGATGTGATTATGTTTAGGAGCAGAGTATGTTATGGTTTAAGAGGATTTGAATTATCTTTAGAAAATATCAATTTTACACACGTACAAAATGCATTTTCCAACGTTGTATAAGATGGTAGTTGTGGACGTATGTAAGTTGTAAAACTTACTAGTTAATTTGGCTCTAGTTTCTTTTGTTTTGGAATTTTTAATTTCCTTTTAATTTGGCCTTTGGTCACGAACCAAAGAGAATTTAGAGTGGTTTTTGGAAATTTATTTTGGATTACGTTATTTGTTTTATAGACGATGCGCCTCCCAATTTTAATAAACATACGCTGTGATGGGAAGGATTGTTAATTGAATAGTGGCACTCGACATTAAATTTTTATTGAAGAGTGTTGATTTATTATGGGGAAAACTGTTTTTTTTTTGTTCACTGCTAGATTGATGTCCAGGTTAATCTTTTATGAAAAAGAATTATCTGGTACTTTATGGTGAGGTATATTAGTTCCTAGCATTGTTAGATAAGTTGGAATTTTTGTCAATATATGGTGAACATTTTTGCCTCACATTTATAGTGATTAATTTTTAATCTCCACTTTTGTGTTTAACTTACGTAATCGTCAGGATGATTTTGGATGTATAAAGAAACTACGTTTAATCCTAGTCTAAATGGAGCAGTATTTGTTTTGTAGAACAGTGTTAAGACATTTGACCGTAGCCCAGAGATGCTAATAATTTAGTTATATACTTGCAATAAAGTTGGTAAAAAGTTTAGTATTTTCATTTATCTGGGTGATTTGTAATAAGCCTTATCAATTTATTAACTTTTTTCAATGTCCATTCTTCCAAATCTCTGCTAGTAACGCCTCAGATTAGTTTTAGATTTATTTACGTTAATAATATTTTGGGGGAGTGATTTGGTTTTCGATTGAAGGAACGGTATTCTGTATTGCTTTAATGACTTAATGATGGCATTAAAATGTCTTTTAATTTCGTTATATATTGTTTTAAAAAATAATATTATAAAGGTACGAGTACATATAATTCATTAAATTAGCATATTTATTCTAGTTTGTGATTCATCTTATGTTACTGTTTGTGACTAGCTACTCTATTGGGATGGTTAAGAACACGACTATTAGACAATGATCTGAATCAAGTTCAGTTAGGACATTTGAAACAAGGGGAAATTTTGGAGGATGTATTTAGCGAGTTTACGTGTTTTGAAATTAAATGCAACCTCTATAGTTTGCTACGTAAAAGTGTTTACTATTTATACCCTGTGATTGTGTGTCTTAATTTTTTTGTATTCTGAATAGTATTTTCCTATGCATTTAACACTTCTGATTTTGAAACCAGAGTCTTCTTATGAAAGGCATTATCTTTGACATTTCTTGCATGTTATAATTCTGATTTAATTTTTTGTTGAACATGAAAATATTCTTGTGTAGTGTAGTTCAAGTAGAATACACTCTTAACCTCTATATTGTCTGTAAGATCCTCAAGTAGTAACGGGTTTTCTTTTCTCTCTTATCTCGTTTTGAAAATACAGGATGATCAAGTATATAATTACTACTGATACGTATTTTTCTGTTTGAAGGTTACATGAATATTTTGATTTTTTCATCACAGAAATTTCTAAGGTTGTGGAAGTCTTCGATTGTGATATGATGAACATTATTTTAACCACTTCTTTGTATGGTTCAGTAGTAAAGACGTTTTAAGCAATGTGTTTAATGTCTTTTAAAGGTTTAGCATAATTATCAACAGTGTGAATATTTATAGGAAGAATTCTAACTTGAACAATGAACAGATTCCGGTTTGCCGTCATTCATAATTTCATGTTCTAATATTTTTAAGATTCCATAACGATATGAAATTAAGATATTGTACACGGTTTCACTTTCACATGATTGTAATTATTTATTTCATAGTTTCACTCCCATATTCAAGGATATCAGTAGTTACTGAAAGTGATTCTCGAGATAAAGGACAGGATGTTGGTGAGCTATTGTTCTGGTATACTTAGCCGAGGTTGATGCATCCTCAGTTATGCTTGGCTGCATACCATTCTGTTGAGAAGGTTGCCTTCGCTACCAATGCTGAAGTTGTTGTTGTTATAGGAGACTTTCCTGATTTCCTTGATCGTGCTCTAGGTACATCAATTGATGTAGTTGATGAAGCGGATAAATTAACTATTGTTCCTGCTGTTGAGTGACAATTTGGTACTCATAGTCAACAATGTACCTTCGCTTGTAACCTCAATGTCAAGCACAAAATTGCGCTTTCTGAAATCAGAGTCAAGACATGCTGACTTACTTTCAACACATTATTGAATGTGCTTTGTATTTACTAATTAATTTTATATATGAAACTGGGTATTTTGGTTAATAGACTGCGTATTATAGATATCAAGTTTCACTAATACACTAACACCGCTCGTAACACAGTATAACTGTTACTACGATGTAGCGATTCGGAGATCGAAGTGTCGAGGCCCAACTAGAAACGTGTCCCTTATCTTTCCGTTTTAAACAGTCAATAATGTTATATTATGTCAGGAGATTCAATATTTGTAATTGTTTTAGCACAACTTGAATTAGACGATATTATATCCTCAAGGCCTGCTAGAAATACAAAAGCTTTTAATCACAGTTATGAATCTTGAAAATAGACAAATTGAGTAATTTATGACATTGGTAAAGCTTTATTTGTAGCAGATTTCGGATATGAAATTAATATGAATTACAATTTCTGAGAAATATTAAAGTTCATAAATAATTTTGGCAATATGGCTCCTTCTATTACAATCAATTTTCCACATTCATTAAGTTTATTTAGTATCTGGCTTCTGACCCTCTAAACCGCTTCGCAATTCATCGGCCACGCCCGGTAAATTAAGCTATCGGATCCATAGAAACCAGATAAGGACACACGGTTCATAGCTGTACTAATAATTCATCCTGCACTACATCATACGGAACGATAATCTGTAAAATGACAATTGTTTGCTTTATTCATAAATCACAAAGAACAAGTGCATCTGGAATAACCTTAATATTTGATAGCCATTGTTTATGCTCACTGTATGTCGAGATTTGTTTGCAATAAATGAGCTTCGTATAAACGCCATCTAGTCCGTACATCACTGTTATGCAGTGAGAAACTGCACACCATACCTCCTCTCGTTGTAGGAGAAGAGAAAAAGAGACTGGGAGTTCTTGATCACGAAATGAATAAAACACGTCATCGTTTTACAACCGAGGAGAACCTTATATCAATCGTTTCCATTCCTTTATCACCCTTTTTATGGATGCACTGACCTATTACTGGAAATGCGGTGACAACCCAGGGTACCTTTATGGCAGAAGATCCTACTCTCAGTCCAATAATGTTGCGGGTCAGAGACCTAGTATATCCGTCGTGTCGTTAAAATGAGTGAAATGGAATGGCTTCTGAGAATTAAAAAAACAAAAACTTGTACGCTTTATGCATTAAGGAGAAAGCCGGAATTAATTCTGGTCATAATGAACTGAAAAGGTAGATTTCGTTTATGATACTGGTTAATTTATTAGCAAGATTAAGGCTGGCGTTTGATAACATAAACAGATGAATGAAAAAAAATTACTTCACAGAAATACACTGATCTCTTAAATTGTACGTGAATGAGACTCAATAAGAGTTGAAATAAAGGACAAGGTAAAAATCATGAAAAATAATTAGCTAAAATTATTATTTCAATCCATTATCACTTGCATTCTTTTATTCTAATCGTTATTAGAGATAATTGATATTATTGTTAACGTTCATTAATACTAAATACTGGATTTCAAACCACTTTACACTAAATATGTGAATTTGTTATTTTTCAGGTTCTTCGGAGCGAAAACCAATATATTCAGAAATTAAAATGGCTCACTCGGGAATTTAATAGATCTCAGAAACAATTTACGCTTTCCTCACGTAACCTGCACATATCTTCCAATGTTCACTTCAAATTGTATATGAGATACAATAATTCCAATGTGTCAATATCCCTTAAAATTTCGTTTCTTTGTATTCGTGTATTTGTAAATTGATTTCATGTATTAAGTGCACCTATGTCTTAAATTTGGCATTAGTGAAAACAAATTGGCTGTACAAAAAATTTCTTTATTATCATGGAAACTTGTTTATTGTTGGAGAAGCATCTGGGGATAGATTAGTCGTGCAAAAGAATTTGCAATAAATCTGTAAAACAATAAAGCTCCCTGACATCTTAAACAACATGGAAGAGAAATCTATTGTATAAATACCATTAAGAAAGCCATTCATCTCTTTACATTTATTCTCATCCTGTTTTAGAAGAAAACTCTTCAATAACGTAATGTAGGGCAACATAATAGCTTAATTTTTCTTGTCTCATCGTAGAAGAAAATGCAAAGAGGTACAGATGAATAATACCAAATATTTAGCCAAGTGGATGCATAATATTCTGTATGTGATATGTCCCTACCATTGATAAAACATATGCTAAATCTATCGATTAGTGCCTTATACGATGTTACATTTCGAAACGAGATGTATATAACCCATATTAAAAAGGATTGTAACACAAAAAAAAATAAAGAAAAGCAATTTAAGATATATTTCTGTATACTTATATACTACAATTTTCTTATCTTAGAGTATCAGAACAAAAGATTTACGACAGATGTACGATTTCTGATTCATGCAGCAAATATGCAGAGTACATTAATACAGGAAATTCGTATATTGAAAACTCATAACAATTCATGTTGGAGAAATGTAATTTCTGTCCCTTTTTTCCTGTGAAGCTGTAACACAAAGACTTTCTGTAAGATTACAGATCCTTAATCTTTCCTAAACCTAAATCTCTATCTTTCCAACATTCTCATGGGATGCGGTCTATCCCATTTTGTAAGCCGAGAATCTAGAAGAATTTTCTAGAACAGGCCTGGCGAAAAGCAATGATTTCACAAACCACTTTGATGATTGACAACAGACCTTATAGCGGAGCCGCACTTCAGTTAAACATGTATTTAAAGTGCAACAAAAATGTAGTGTTATCATTTAATATAATTAAGTCTTGATTCTTAATTAATGAGATATTTTTGCTCCTTTCTAGAGAGAGAAAACTTATAACATGTGTGTAAAAAAATCGTTCTAAGGACCGCAAAACTTAAGATACCGACCACATACGACCCGCGGGCCGCAGGTGGGTCGGAACTGATCTAGAAGAATCCATTGAGCTACCAAGATTTTGGTCATATTTATACCAAACTGTTGTATTATATTTACGTTCCAAGTTGGTTGTACGTGGAACTGTAATGGTCCAATGTGAACATCAGTTAAATTACACATGATTTTGGGTTCCACAAAACGTTTAGACATCTAATCAACTAACGTGTTCTGGAATTTGTCCATATTATGTAGGTTATTTTTTGAGTCTTAATATTGCGACGCGGGTAAGTCAGACGGACACGAGAAGCATCCGACCAAACTAGTCAGCTAGCCGTTCTTCTTCCCTGATCGAATTCTCAGAGGAAATTTTAGCGTAAGAAAGCTTCCTACAACAAACCAGCGCATTTCCCGAGTGACGCCGAAAGACCTGTCGTATCTTCCCGAACTCTCCGCAAGGTCTCAGTCAAGAGCGCAGTGAAGCGCGTTGGAATAGAGCGGCAGAAAACAACCTCGACTGTATCAGGGCAGCAGTAAACTCGACCGCGCGCCGATGCAGGCTGCGAAAGGCGGCGCGAGTCGAGCAAAAAGCACTGCGCGACGCTAACGCCGACAAACAAAGGCTCGTTCTTCGCAGATCGTGCGGAGGACGACCGACCCGCCCCCTCCTCCCACTCCACCTCCTTCCCCGCCACGCCACGCCCGCCACTTCCTTTTCCCGCCCGGACTCCGCACCGACACCACGCCGCCCCGCCCCGCCCCGCGTCTGCCTGTACTCCGCTCCGCACCCGCTCACACTCCACCTGTACTCTGTCCGACCCAGTACCTGCCCGTGCTCCTCTCCGTATCTGCCCACAATCCACCCGTACCCCGCCCGACTCAGTACCTGCCCGTACTTCGTTCCGTATCTGCCCACACGCCATTCGTGCTCTGCCCGACCTAGTACCTGCCCGTCCTCCTCTCCTCTGCCCTCACTCCACCCGTACTCTGCCCGACCCAGTACCGGCCCGTACTTCGTTCCGTATCTTCTCACACTCCACCCGTACTCTGCTCGACTTCTTCTCTCCGAATCTGCCCACACTCCACCCGTACTACGGGTAGCGGTAGCTTCTGACCGGGAGGTCCTAGGTTCGAGTGCTGACGGCGGCAGGATTTTCGACACCAGCTTTTCAGCTAGGTCGAATTTAGTCGCTGTCTGGAGAAGAATTCTAGCGGCCAGCTGCTCTTATCGGTAGTTTTCCGAGGTTTCTCCGATCAACACCAGGCGAATGCCGGAGCAGTACCCTACAAAACGGGGCACGGACCGCGCGCGATCTGCCCTTCCTCTTCCTTGTCCTATCCTCTCCCCTTACACACACACTTACACTAACATGCACTTCACTACCACATATTCCGGGAGACCGATCGGGAGCTTAGAGCTTGTCCCGGCTGGGGCGGTGCCCCGCTGGTGGGAGAGTCCTGGTTAGGGGGAAACCCCATTAGCCGACGGTAGGTCGGCGCCGGATCTCGCCATCCAGCGGGGGAAGATCACCGCCATTTCCCGAGAAAAACATGCACTACACTAACGGGACTAATGACCGAAGCAGTTGACGCGCCCCGAAACACGAAAAAATCACTCAATCAATCCATCCGTACTCTGGCCGACTCAGTACCTGCCTGTACTTCGTTCTGTATCTGCCCGCACTCCACCCGTACTCTGCCTGACCCGCATTGTTCTCGCACCACCCGTAGCACTCCGTTCTGTCCCCTTCCCATTTTGTTATACCCCGTTCCGATCTGACCCCGTAACACTCCTTGCTTACCCGGTCCCATCCCGTCATGACCCGACCCGTTCTGCTCCGTAGCACTCCGTCCGTCTCGTCCTTTTCCCGCGCCGTCCTGTCCCCATCTGGTTCCATTCTGTCCCTCTCCCGCCCTGTCCCGGTTCCGATCCATTCTCCCCCCGTCCCATCTCGTCTTGCTCCGACCTATTCTATTCTGCCCCCCGCACCACCCTGTTTTGCCCCGGCCTGTCCCATCCCGTCCCCACCCACTCATCCTGTTCCCACCTGAACCTCTCCCCGCCTCAGCCTGTCCCGCCCTGTTCTTTCCATGTGCCATCTTGTCTCCGACTCATTCCTTCCCCACCCCTCCCTTCCCCGATCCATCACGTCCTCAACACGATCCGCCTCTCCCTGTTCCATCACATCCGCATCACCACCACTACCTCCCCCTTCACCTCTGCCACTAATAACACTATCACCGTCACCGCCATCCTCCTCGTCTAGGCGTTTTCCTGTACTTTTTTCACAGCATTTTTTTTATTCGTCTTTGTAACCAACGTCTTCGTCGTCATGATTTCAAACTTACACATTCACCGCTTTCAATACATCAATCTCCAACCGCCTCCAGCGCTATTACACCGTCTTGTGTTTATCTCTGGTGCCACCCCCACCGTCCTCTCGTTGCGGACTCATTCACTCACGCACGTCCTTTCCACGCGGTCGTTGCCAAGCAACGTCATTCCAAGTTACTGTAAGAGTCAGCGTCAGAGTCAACGTTGTCAGCATTACCAAAGACATGTCTACCTAACCTATGCCGTAACCCTACTTTTATAACCGCTGTCACCACAGCCATGAGTGGATGTAGTAGGTAGTGACCTTCTCCCTGGCATACGGCGAACGATAAATTAATGACGTCAGGAAGCGAGACGCACGCGTTTAGAGTAAACGCATTCCAAAACTTTTCAAAATATTTGTCTTGGAAACGGTTACTAGTATTTACTCAGATACGTCTTGCTCTGGAGCAAAACTAGTGGTCGGCAGCAGCTAAAATACTGCTGAACAAAATCTTACAATAAGAGATGTACAGAAACGATGTACACAAAAGGGTGATACACAAAGTAGAACGCACACAATACCAACAAATAAAATTTCGGATTGATTTTCAATAAATTCAATATTTTAGCAAAAACAGACTTCGCAAATACTGCAATAATATAGCATTATATTTACACAGTACAATAGTATTTCGCCTACCAACAGCATCAGAAAAGTTGATTGTCCATAATGCAAAGTACTGATGGTGGGAAGTCTCTTCCTTTCAGTCTTGCCAACTCATGAGTAGCAAGCAATAACATACTTAAGTGTGATAATTCAGTCGGTACGTGCGGTATGAAAAACGCGCGTAGAAACACAATCAAATATTTGATTTTTTCCGTCAAAATAAATGATTTTAGATTTTCCTGGGTTCTTGGGTGTCTAACAAACTTATAGGCACTTCTCACATGGACGGGGAATGCCCAGATTACTTACAATTTTTGCGCACTTTGGAACTTAGTAACGTGAATTATTAATATATGCTTACATAACATTTTCGTTTGTTATTGCCATCCTTTACCCACGAAATATTCTTCTTCGATTTATTCCTAATTAATTCTTGCTAAGCCTATTTATACAGTGCTGATATTTTAATTTAAATATTTTATAAAGTTTGGAGCCATTGATTGTACATTTTTAATAAAATGCCTTTCAACCAAATGGCGAGAATGAAACGACGAACATACTGAAAAAATAGAAACCGGGAACAAAGAAAGGAAATTACAGAGTACAGAAAGAAAATAAGCAGAATGAAGAGAACCTAACTACAAGTAGAAATCACAAAAATATGCTTAAGAAAAGGAAATCAAAGTATGAAGATTTATGTAGAAAACAAAGCAACCCTCTCCCCTCCACGACTACGTATTTCTGAAAGAAATTTTTCGACCATACACTAGACAAACACTCTTGCGGGCTCCTCTGATCTGGGGTCAGCAGAACGCGAGGCCCTCCGCGACAACACACACACAAAGTCAAGGGACAAACAGTCATGCCCAAGGCGGGACTCGAACCCGCGACCCTTCGGAACGAAGCGCTGAGTCGGTACTCGCTCTTAGCCACCTCGGCCGTCCAGGTCGGCACTGAAAGAAATTGGAAACCGTTTCTGTGCTAGCCTTGCGCACGCCGAGGTCGCCGCACGGCGGTCCCGAGCATTGAACAGCGCTCGTACCGCTCAGTCGCGGAAACACCGCGATCAGTCTCCAACGGAGCCCCGAACTCACGTCCCCTTGGCTGCCATCCAGAGCCGCCGCCACGGTCCTGAAGCGCCCTCTCGCTTTCCGCTTCCGGAGCGCGCCGCTCCTGCTCTATCTCCCCCCTCTCACTCGTGAGGCCGCTTCGGTCTCTCTCCGCTCATGCTGTGAGACCCGGTTCAGATCTCGCTCCTGCTCCCGGTAGGCTTCCGATCACGCTCCCAATCCCCCTCCCGATCCGGTTCCCAATCCCGATCCAGTTCTCCCAATTCTTTCTGGGCGCGTCACCAACTCAGATCGTTATACCGGGGGTTTCCCTCCACCGGGTACCACCCAGCGGGCGTTGCCCCTGTGCCTGAGACAAGCACCAAACTCCTGTCTGGTCTCCTACCATGTGTGTCAGGAGACATGCGTGTCACACTTACACTTACGAGTAAGTGTAAGTAAGCGGAGAGAAGAGGGGGAGATTAAGGAAGGAAGACAATATCACGCGGGATCCATGGCTCATTTGTTAGGGTATTAATTTGGTATTTACCATTTATTGATCCGAGAAACATCGGGTACCTGTTAAGGCAGCCGTTAGTTATAATTCTCCTCCACACAGGGACTGAAATCGATCCAGCTACGTAGCCAGTGTCGAAAATTTGCCTGCAACTCTAGGACGTGCCAGTCCAACGACGCTGCAGAGGCAGGGCGTTGCTACTGAGCTATCGCTGCGTGTCCCGCTCGCAGGGCTGTGACACGGGCGAACGCAGGGTTGAACGCACGCGGCGGTCGCGACATTACTTCCGGGTTCAAAGGTCTCCGTGCAAGCGGTCATGGAGTATCGGCAATGGAAATGCGTTCGCTCCCCCGGGAGCCAGCCTGTGCACGAGGTGGCGGAGACTTGTTTTGCACCGGCAACACAAACAAATCGCAGGTTTTTCACATTTGAATGACATTATGCACGAACACACGCGAAACGCCACACCACTGGCTTTGCGTTCGAACGGAGCAGCATGCGACACATTTAGACTCCACCTTATGGTGCTGTAAAGTTTAGAGCCAAAATATATTCGAACCTGGAAAACTTACAAAGCCTTCTTGTTATTTATCGTCTAAATCTTAACAGTATTTAAAACTGATTTTTCAACTGGCAGACCATCGGAACTTTCCAAGAACGTTTATGAAACCTCCGATGCGTCACTTAATAGACACTGCAGAATAAGTTGTGTAAGAATAAAAACACAGTAGACTTCACTTAGAAAGAAAAGAAGAGTTTGACTATAAGTTCATTTAATTTTTCGCGTTCCTGTCAGGTTCATCAAAAATACCCAGAACAATCGAGAAAATTTGAAGACATAGAAAGAAAGTGTGTGCAATGCATTCTTGAAAATATTAAAAGCAATTCTGTTAGCAGAAAATGATTGTAGACCAGCCAAGGAAGCGCGGAGAAATATAGTAAACGAAAGAGGAGTGGATGGAACATCAAAATGACGATGTATTTTAAGTGAAGAAAATGAAAAATTCATAACCGAAAGTACATGCATCTTAAAACCGCGACGAAAAATAAAAAACTTCTACGATAAAAAATTAAAAATGTTTTAATACACGTGTTCTTTCAAACAATAGCGACGGCAAAATTGAAAGTAATGAAAATAGCGAAAACGGTGGTTTAGTAAGAGTAGATGATAAAAAGGTTGGAAATTCGCGAACAAGTGAAATGCATAGAATTATAGAAATAAAAGTATATCCGTATTACTTGGCAATAAAAGATAAACTAATAATTAAATAAATAAATAGTGAATACGTTTTCAGCTAGTCTAAGATGTGAATTTGATTACTCATGTGCCACATTAATTTGCGACTGATAAGCATCACTAAAAATAAGTAAAATATTTTTGTATGAAAAAACGGAATATACATAATTTCAAACCAAATTATAACACAAATCCGAAATAACAAAAATTGTAGGAGATAAAAAAACGCCAACAAAATATAAAAAGCGGAATGTCACGACACCAAAACCAAGTGTGTTATCTCTCAGTTCCGAGTAATTTAAATCACTTCATAACCACTTCTCAAGCTTTCAAACAAAACGGCGTTTGCTACCAAAATTCCAGAAACCGAAACAAAATACGAAAAATAAATACACAATTTCAATCAAATCGTGCTGACAGCAAGAAGAGATTTGGATTCCAAAAATTGGGTTTCTAAATTTAAAAACCACACAAACGTCGAGTGAAATATTTACGACGACAATAAAACGAAGTTTATCAATTTCTCTCCTGATGATTTCTAAAGGCGGTACAGAAAATCGTAGTGTTCGAGGTAAAAAATAGTAGTTAGTGAAAAGAAAATAATCAATGCGTCTGTAATTGGTAGTCAAAACTTCTAATCTTTTCATTCTCCAAAAGTTGCACTACTCATCATCAAGCGCAATAAAATGAAAA
The DNA here is from genome assembly GCA_011170035.1 of Teleogryllus occipitalis. NCBI lineage: Eukaryota > Metazoa > Arthropoda > Insecta > Orthoptera > Gryllidae > Teleogryllus > Teleogryllus occipitalis. The sequence continues at coordinate 61,214 of BLKR01004114.1, forward strand.
CACAAGACAGCGAGAGATACGATGACGAAACGATGGCAGAAAACGCCAAAAAACAGTGTTCTAGGCATACCCCAAGGAGGGGTTTCACTCACCGACATTGCAGAAAATCCAAGTGTTGGGGAAGTTCAGGGTGTCGATCTGTGCGTGCGCGGAGGAGGCGAGCAAATTCCGGCGCGCGAGGGCGCACCCTTAGGGCCGTCGTCGTAGTCGACGAAGCCGCGCTGAGCGGCGACGGCGGGCGGCGGGGGCGGCGGCGGGGGCGGCAGACGACGCGCGGGTTCACCACTGCGAACCCGACGGACCGTCGACAACCCTCCACCTCCTTCTCCTGCTCCTTCAGCAGAAGCTCGGAAGAGACAGTCTTCTCCTCCTCCGGAGAATCTTTCTTCTCCCCCCGTCGGTCAGCGGGGCGGAGGTGGAGAGGGTAACAAAAACCGTGATAGATATATTTAAAAAAAATAGATACTCGACGACACGAACGTGCGGAAACGACAAACGCGCACCACCGCAGTCCCGCACCACCTCCACCCGCCTCCACCTCCACCTCCACCTCCCACCTCCTCCTCCACACCTTCACGCGGCTTTGTGGGGCGCGCTTCCGCAGCGGACTGGCGGCGGGTGCCGGTCGCGGGCCCGAGCGCCCGTCGTCGACGTAGCCGCCGCCGCCGCGCCGCGAGCGCCGCCGCCGCCGCCCGCCGCGCCGAGCGCTCCCGAGCGCCGCCGGAAACGCACGAGCGCCGCGCTGGGCGCGGTCGCTAGGAGACGACGCCCGGCCGCACTGCAACACCCGGCGCGCCCGCCCCCGCCCCCCGCCCGCCGCCGCCGCCGCCGCCCACGCACAGTGCGGATTTTTACTCATCCACGCGGGCGAAAACCCACGCGGCGGTGGGGATACGAAAACTGACTCGGGAATGGATTTGCGCATTGCGTTTGGGCACGTTCACGTTAACACGGCTCCACACATACCAGCAGCGAGCTAGGGCTTGCCCAATCCCGAGCAACTGACGTGTTCGGCGAATGTTCGCGCCCTTTCATGTGTCCAAAAGACCGACACGCGGTGGGAAGGACGAACACCGAATGATCGTCACTCAGCAAATAGCAAGCAACTCATCCACACTACTCGGGATCCGGCGAGCAGTTACTCGCTGTTCGCCAAATAACGAATGTGTGAAGCTGTCTTTAGCACATTGAAGCACAAATAGCCAATGGTGGTGGGTTTTGACACAAGCTACGAAGCTGGGTTGGTTGATTATTTCATTGTTAGCGATTCCGGACGCGTCAACTGCTAAGGTCATTCGCCCCGGAGGAAAGATCGCGCACGTTCTGTGGCCCGTTTGTTAGGGTTCTGCTCCGACAGTCGCCCGATGTTGATCGGAGAAACCAAGAAAAACTACTGACCAGAGCAGCCGTCCGCTAGAATTATCCTCCCTTTCTGGATTGAATTCAAATGACAACTGATCTGATCAGCATTTTTTTTGTGGATTCTTGGACCAAAAACCAGGTGAATTCCGGAGCAGTTCTCCAACAAACGAGTAACGGAAGGCACGAGAGATCTTTCCTTCAGCATTCGAGTTCCCTTTTAATTTTTACAGGCCCCTCATTCACCCCAATAGTCAACTTCCTTTCTTACTTACATGACCAGAACTTTGCCAAATTATTTTTATGCATTCTTATACTCATACAATTTTCAGTAAACAATTATCAACCGCGCGGGCACAAACCTAGTTTGTAAATTAGTAAATGCCTTATTTTATGTGGTGAGACTCGTTCAGACACATCAGGCTCTCTCTTCCGCCAGACCACATAAATTTCGCTTCGTTCCTTTCACCATGTAGCGGAGAATGTAGATATTACTCGGGTGACTACTTCATTGTCAAATGATTTTCTTCAAACAAGTAGAAGTATTTTTTTCTTATCCACAGCTGAAAATCCACGTGGCGGTGGAGTAAATGTCAAAATAAAATAATTTCAAATATTTGGATAGGGCACAGTGGTTTGGTTGTATACTCTGGGTTGCAGCGGCATAAGATGATTTGTTTTATCAATGTTGTAATAAATTTTATATGACTGATTGGTTGGTGATCCGCCCGTCAACTGTTAAGGTAATTATTACCGTAAATGTACAGGGTGCTTTATCTTGGGAAGTGGAGGTGATCTCCCCCTCTGTACGATGAGATCCGGCGACGACATACGTCGGCTTGTGTCGTGTACGTCGGCGATTTTGCTCAACACGGCAACTCTCACTTGCCACTGCTCACCGCCCCATCCGGGACAAGCTCTAAGCTCCCTACTAGTCTGCCAACTTGTGCGGTGGTGTAGTGCATGTGTGTATATGTGTGTGCAAGTAAGGGATGAGGAAAAGGAAGGAAGAGGAAGGAAACATCGCGCGCGGTCCGTGGCCCTTTTGTTAAGGAATTGCTCTGGCATTCGCCTGTTGATCGGAGAACCACGGAAAACTACCATTCAGAGCATCCGACCGCTAGAATTCTCTTCTAGACAGCGACTTGATGAAGCTGTATAGCTCTGTCGAAAATCATGCCACCGTCGGAAACGTTTGATGCGAATGTTCCCTTATTTCGATGAGTTTAGAAAGGTAAATGGGAGTGGGATACTGTATGAGAGGGGTAAGAGCAGAATAATTTCTACTCATCTACACGGGTGAAAATCCACGTGATGGAGATGAAGCTGAAACGAGGAAGCTCATCAAATTACGGCGAATCAATTTTTCAGGGAGTCATATCCACGGATTGCCTAATAAACCAGTAGTGGTACAACAGTACCTACGTTCTCGTATTATTTCTTAATTTGGAAGTTTCGAAAGTTCAGAAAGTTTAACGAAAATTAGACCCTGACTATTCTTTTAAACATCCATTTTACCATTCGTGGAAACATTTTAAAGGAAAAAAATTGAAGCGTTTTTGACTGAAAAAAGTGTTTAAATTAAGTTTTAAATTGCCTATATTTCCGTCAAATTAAAGAAAACTACTCATATTTTCAAAAAATTGAACATAAACATATTTATAGATCCGATTTAAATAAGGAAAAATTTCTATCTTCAATATTATACTGTAGGAAGACACCCCCCAAAAATTGGGTCTTTTCTATATTCAAGAAATATGTGATTTCAACGAACTTGAGACTTCCACCATTCACTTAAGCGTTCTTTACGCTAACCGAAGACAAAGTTTGTTAAAACAATTTGTGCCTTTTTGAGAATTTTTTTTCGAGAATTCATGTGAAGTACCCTCAAAAATCAAAACATCTGTTTGAAACTCAAATCCACGAGCTCAAATTCACATCGATTGGGAAATATCAATTTCGAACAAAATCGGCTAAATGGTGTAGGCGCTAGCGTTGACCACTGATGGACAGACGAATGTTTTGCCGTCAATCGATTTTTCTGTATCAAGAACCAACAAAACATGAATTCTGGCTACAGGATTTTTTTCTAAATTAAGCTAACAGTATTTATACACTTTCTCTCAACCAGAGACCAACAATAAGAATTTTTCTGGCGAAAATTTGTGGTTTTCCGGCGAACGATTACATAACTTTCTCTTTTTACGAAGTATCTTCCTAAGGGCGAGAAAGTAAAAAAAAACGAGCTACCTCAATCCTCATTTAACCAAACTTTAAAAATTTGTAAGAACCATTATGTTACTGATTCTTGTGAAACTTATTCTTTTTATACATTAGTAATAGAAAATTCCCTTAGCTTTTACAAATCAAGAGAAAATAAATGTCAAAGGCACTTTATACTACCATAGACGCTGCTCCAAAATCAGTAGCATGAAGAGATGTAGTGCTGGAATATCTGGCGGAAAATATAGTTTTTACATTCTTCTCATATTTGCGAAATCTTGCGTAATCCGAGGTTTGTTTGAATTCTTGAAGTAAGAGGATATTGTGTCGTTGATGCAATTATAGAAATTTATATTTTTTTAATGACATAAGTAAATATATTTCTGAACACATTTTTTTTTATTTCAACGTTATAATTTACATATACTTAGTGCACATTCATTTATGATAGATAGCCACCTTATTTCAGATCTAACCAATAATAACAAATGTAAAATATAACAATAACAATGTCAAAAAATTCATGGAGAGGCTTTTACTTTTACCTTTTAATTTTTTAAACGCATTTAAATTAGTCTGTCACAAATACAACCACTCGGCACACGGGAATCATAACAGTCAGTTTTTTAAAGTATTTTATCGAGTACAACTCAAAAACGGTGCACCCTGAATCGCTAAAACACGATTTTCGACACACGAGACATTGTGTTGGTTCGTTACACCGGAAATTACGAGTACATATAAAATGAGAACCTTCTAATTTTAGATCATTTTTACATTTCCAGTGTCCAAATACTTTCGCTTCAACTATCGCACGGAGTGGGTGAGACTTGCCATATCTCGAAATCAGAGTCATGCAATATCTCGAAATTAGGCATGCCTTCATTTTAAAATCAGACAAACGTCATTATCTCGTAATCAGAGACTCCCTTTCCTCAAAATAAGAAACATACCGTATCTTGAAATAAGATACATGCCTTACCCCGAAACCAGAGACATGCCTAATCTCGAAATCAGAAAACGCCTTATCTCAAAATCGTAAATATGTCTTATCTCGAAATCAGTGACATGCATTATCTCCAAATCAGACACATGCTTTATCGCGAAATCGTAAACATGCCTTATCACGAAATTGGAGGCATCGTTTATCTGGAAATCAGACATACTTTATCTCGAAATAAGTGACATGTCATATCTCGAATTCCTATAAAATTGGATTTATATTTAGAGCATATTGATATAGCATCTATTACAGCATATAATCTGTTACAGCATCTGTTACAGCATCTGATTATGGTGAGTCATGGAGAAATTAATTAATTACTATCAAGATAATTTGTATTCAGTATGCAAATTTCATTTAAATTTTTTAACCATTTTGACTACGAAAAACAATTTATTTCTTACAAAGGAGATTGTTGTTTGCAAAAACAGCCTTGAACCTTTATCTGCGGACAACTTTAGTAACATTCTGGCATAAAAACACAATAAAAGAAAACCAAATTAAAACTAATGAGTTAGGAACTCTTTTAGGAAATCAAGCAATATGCAAAAATAGTTCATTATCTCCTAAAATAATGAACTACCAGCAGTTTCAAACTAATAAAATAGAATTTCGTTTCAGATTTGAAAGTCGTTTTTTATTACCAAAAAACATCAATATTAAAACATACCATAAGTTCACTTTATGAATTTCATTTAAGTATACTTCCAGTAACACAATAGCATACTATATGTTTTGTATCATCAATGTCCTCTGCACAAGGCAAGCAAACAAATTCCCTTTGTGAATGATTCTCACAGATATTTCTCTCTTATTTATTACACATCGTATGCGTTTTATTATTATTATTATTATTATTATTATTATTATTATTATTATTATTATTATTATTATTAACTACAGACGTAACGCAAACCGAGAAAAATCTGTAACCGGCGCGATAACGTGGCGATGTTTTTGCTCTATAGGACGATGACTGCTAAGTGTAGTCATCTCCGCGAATTTGGCGCGAATGTGAATAAGTCACAACAAAGGCGTTACTACTACTTAATGTGTAAATAGATAAGTAAAAAAAAATATTTTCCCACCTTGCGGTTTGCAAGAATTAAGGCGCAGCGTTGTTTAGTTTTTAAATGCGATATTTCTACAATCCACCCGATCTCACGCAAGTTAAATCTCCCGAATTCTCGTGAGAGTTTTTCAACCCTTCGCCTCTATTTGCACAAGCGAGAATTCACATTCTTTTGCTATTAGTAATTCAATCATATGCTTCAAATCACACGATCATGAAGTCATTTATTCTCTTCAGTGTTATGCAATCGAGGTAGAAATAGCAAAGTCCTATCGTAGCTCAGCATCAGTATTCTAGCTCCGAGACTATAGATCAGAGGATGGCTAAGCTGGTCATATTCAGATTACTATAAAATGTTGGTAAATACTGTATCATCTAGCATTGCAAATAGAATGCTCTCACCAACCTACCAGCTAATCAAAAGGCGTATTAAAAGGCGTATTATTGTATCATATGATTTTATTACGTCCAAATGTGACTTTTTTATTTAATTCAATGTGATGATTTTGTATTTAGAATTCTTTGTTGTTAACGCGATGAGATTTTGCTAAATGATGATAATTGTTATTTACATTCACGGCTTAAGATGTTGAGAGTTGATTAAATATAAAATCTCAACCTAGTTACATTTAGCTTCCTGAGCAGATATTGTTGCTGTTGGTCCTCTTAAAATACTTTGCACAACCTAGACACGGTTCCCAACAATGCGTTATCTTGCACTTCTAAATATTTTAAGGACTTGTAATTCTGGAAGTGTTCCTGCATACATTTGCGGAGCAAATTCCAGAGCACCGATAACTAACAATAAACAACAAATCTCGGATAACACAAGCTTGTTTAATAGTTGTTATCGTTCAGTATCACTATGGATTAATTGGCAGTATAACATTGGACACAGTCCAGCAGATGTTATCTTTTTATGATTGATTGACTGATCAGTGATACCGGGCGCGTTAACCACTAAGGTCATTATTCCTGTAAGGGTCCTTTTTTTTCCTCGATAGGCACCGGTGATCTTCCCCCACTAGCCGGTGAAATCCGGTGCCGACCTACCGTCAGCTACAGCGGTTTTCCCTAACCAGGTAACTCTCGCCAGTGAGACACTACTCCAGCCGGAATAAGCTAAAAGTTCCCGACCGTTCTCCCGACATGTGGGGTAGTTTATTGCATGTAAGTGTAAGTACGTGTATGTAAGCGGTGAGGAAAGGACAAGGAAAAGGAAAGAAAGATCGCGCGCGGTCCGTAGCCCGTTTGTTAAATTATTAAACCAGAATTCGCCTAGTGTTGAACGGAGAAACCACGGAAAACTACCGCTCAGAGCAGCCGGCCGCTAGAATTCTCCTCCAGACTGCGACTGAATTTGACCTATCTATGTAGCTAGTGTCAAAAATCCAGCCACCGTCGGGTCTCGAGTCTAGGATCTCCCGGTCAGAGACACTGCAGATACATCAGTCGATACCCTGAGTCACTTTTCCCGATATCTTTTTATGAACGTACGTCCGATTTGGAGTACGTGTTTGGAACTTTGACGGCTTTACAGATCTGGTAATGGACATAAATATACCATATTGTCCCTTTTCAGAATATTCGAATGTGTTCGAATTTTGCTAGGATTGGACAATCTGAGACTATATTATGAATTTCTACCCGTACATGACAATACGGCACTTACCATTCTGGAAAATTTTGAGTAACACTGTATTATAATATCGTGTCGCAATGTCTGGCTTTAGGGAGCTATCACTGCTTCCGATTCTATTTTCATTCTTCACCTTTGAAGTCATGTAAATGGGTGTTCTTCATTGATTTCTATACTGTCCATTTTTATATTCTATCATATGGAATGGTTTGTCTCGCTTGTTTGAGATTCAGAGGCAAACAATTCTTATCAGGGGCACAAAATGCTTCATAAACAGCCGTCGACTTTCTAAGAAAGTAACCGCGAAGGTTGTTTTGCATTCACTGTCTCAAACTCTAGAAGACCTCTACACCTTTCATTCCGAGGTAAGTACAGTCTTTCCACTGAAAGGTTGGGATGAAGGATGTGATACTTAGCAAGATTGGTGCTAATTTGTTTATTAAACTCTTGCAGTGTATTTTTGTACAATAAAGTACGTCGCGAAATATTTATACCGGCTCAGACACTGTTTATGTGTTGATGAATGTTATAAGATTCTCTCCCTTTGAACGTGTTTACTGATTATTGTAACACTTCACAGGGATTTATGATGAATATCACACCTCTTTTTACGACAGTTGTTCTTGAAAGTTAATGTAGGCCTAAATATTTATAGGTATCCTATTCCCTATGACCTTGGATATTTGTGCCACTCATCAGTGTATGTGTGGCAGAAACAAGAATGGTTCCCTTCCTTGCGTGCAGGAAAGCACATTTATCAACGCCAAACAATGTACAAACATGGTATCTGAACAGCTTTACAAATTCAATCATCGGAATAAGCTGTTTTTTATTTCTGGCGTACAGCTTTAGATCATCTACCCGGAGCAGATTATTAAAAATTATTTGGGTTGTTATGGTAATTTTATTTTCCATTTCTAAATCTATTAACATTCTGCTTGGAGGATTTAGGGCTAGGGAAAACCGTAAAATACTACGATATCCGCATGTATGAATCTATATATTGTACTACTGTGTGAGAGCTTCTAATCATCCTACCTTGAAAATAATGCATTTCATAATTATGATCACTGAATTTTGTAAAGGGACACAGATGATTGTGAGACTTGGCAATTATGAACAGTCACTAATCTTTGCAATTAAAAGTAGTCTATCTTCGAACTTTCAAACATTCGCTGCGTTTGCTTCATCAACTATATTCTTATAATGCAATGCCATCCTTGCGTCATGTATACCTCACAATCACACGTTTGCTCGAGGTAATGAAACGTCTATTGCTTTCAATAGATCAATTGCAACTCGCAAAACCAATTGCATTATAGTTGACCTTGAAAATTATGTAATGAAAACAAATGACAGCAAATAATTATTCTGTCTGTTAATCGCTCCCTATATTATTTCAATAAAATAGATACATTTTGCGGCTCTCATATGCAACCAATTTTTATAAATGAGTTCTCTAAAGAAAGTGAATTTTTCGGAGCGTGACGAACTGAACTCTTACTTTAAAAATATGATGTATTTGTTAAAACAGCATCTAAATATTCATGTCCAATGCAATTCACAACAATCGCGCAGCAAATCTATTTAAATAACTCTTAAACCAAGAGTTCTACGCCTTAAAACTTGAAATATTGAGGCCAAAGACCTCAAAGAAGCGTTACTTCACACTGCAATCTACAACATGAGACCGTCATGGTCATTCTTTTACATTATTTTGATCCGGCTCTTCTCGATACTACCACAACTGCTCAGAGACGTGCAGAATCTCCAACTGCACGTGAAATGTAACTAATTATTTGATAACCTATGCGATTAAATGCACGGGTGTGTACCTCTCTCTCCGGTAATAAAGTTAAATAATATTGCACAGAGTAGGGTTGCACTTGCCAGATCCAGTATTTTGCATTGACAACTTAACGTAGCTTTCTCAAAAGTAAAAACGGTTTTCTAATATTTTTTTGACTATCAAGGAAAGCAAAAAGTTGTCAAGTATAATTACTTCAAATGCTGTTTTCAAGGAAGCGTTGTGAATTGTTCTACGAACATCGGTGTTTAATATTGAATAATAATTTATTGCAAATTTGTTTCAAACATCAATTGTATTGTATTTTATATTTATTTGATATTTTGTAAGTACAGTGGAAGCTAACTTCATACATTTAAAAAAATGAACATGTTTCATTAACAACTATGGAAACGGAAATGGAAATAATGTGGAAGAGGATGGGGTTAAACCTGCGAGAGTTCTCCCATAGGTACGCTACTTAGAATATAAAGGCACTTAATAAAAGAAAGTGATAACACACAGAGAGATAAAATATTTAAAGACAAAATCACCAAATTTTGTTCAGCAGAAATCTCAAGTTTCTTTCTTGACGGAAACCCTAAGCGTTTTAAATATGTTCTCCATACTAGAAATGCATGATAATGTTACGGGGAATTGGCGGAAGCTCTTAGAATTAATGTTCTGAACATACTGGAGAGTCACGAGATGGGCAGAAGAGTTTCTGCGTGGACGTATAGCAACCAGCGATCGGCAACGCACGTGACGACCTGTGTGTGCAGATCGATGTGGCACATGTGGTAATGGATCTGTCTAATCGGGCCTTTAAAACAATTCGAGAGATGATATGTAATACTTTTAGAATGTTTTGAAATTGTATTTACTAAAATGCTTTGGAACATAAACTAGAACTGTCATTTCAAGTATCTTAATAAATAAGAGAAACCTAATTTGGATGTGTCATTAAATGCCCATGCACTTAGTTCTTTACTTGTCATCTCATGTGTATAATACACATTTTTCACCCGTGCTCGTTTTCTCATAAAAACTATAGTTGCCGTGACTCGTATACAGATTATTAAATTCGATTTTTGGTGTGAAATGTCACGCGTCCCCCCACTGTGTGCGACCACCGCCACCGCCCGCGGGGCCTTACCTCGCTCGCTCGCTCACTCGCCCGCTCGCTCGCTCGCCCGCCCGCGCGGTGGCGGCAGCAGAGCGATATCGACCGCCCCACCGCCCCCGCTGCGAACTTGTGGAGTGTTACGAGTCGAACACCTGACCCCGGGAGGGAGCGCGCTGCCGGGCGGGCGGGCGGGCAGGCGGGCACGCATCCAAAGGGAGAGCGCGATGCCGCGGACGAGTATTGGTCCCATCTCCAACTTACCGGTCGCTCAATCCTCCACATGTGCGAGACCACCTACTATGCACACTTGTAGTTAATTCGTTTTAAGTTGGCTTTTGGCTGGTTTAATGGAGAAACATAAGTAGCGAAATTATTCCATGAGCGAGTGAGTGAGTATATTCTTTTCAGGAGAGTCAACTTCTGAGATACCGTAAGTGTGGTTCATGTTATATCTCGCGATGTGGGAGTGTTTCTCCCTTGATAGAGGGTAAGTTTAGGCGCAGACTTATGCGTCTTTTTTGGAAGATATTTCTCCTCCAGGTACCTCCACAAACGGGACCCCGCCCTGTTCGCGATAACCTCTAGCCACAGCATACGTTTTATGTAGCAGAGCAGCTCAGCCCTTTTGGGCTAGTTAGGAATGCGCGCGAATAGAGATAGCGATCCTGGTGGAGATAGAATTAAACTGCGGCTATCTGGTACTAATGTATAAGGAATTTTTATGAAATTGCGTTTATTAAGAGCTGATTAAAAAATTAAAAAATTATTCGTGTTATTTCTAAATCTCATGGTTTTATGTTTCTAGAATTTCAAAAGCAAGCTAAAACACGAAAAATTATATAGAACGAACGTTCTAACATTATATTCGACACGCATTGGGACATATTCGATGTGAAATTCTTGTACTTTTCCCCTTTACTCATTAATAACAATGCATCTGTCGAAAAGGGCGCACTGATCTGCAATTAAATGCAACAATAATAAAGGATACAACACTGAGTAATGAGTTTTACTTTTTCGTATAAATACCTTTAAACGGAGTAATATACGTAGTGTAGAGAAAGTTCTGCAATGCTTCGGAATCTATTTCGAGCTTTTAACGAAAAAATACGTTTTGGGGTCCCCTGATACCAAAAAAGTTTGTTTTTTTAATACGTCCGTTAATCTGTGAACACTACTAGCGCCCAAACCATGCATAGGTTTTTTTTCAAAATTGAAGAAACGACTGTCCATCTGGCTCTAGTTGAAGGTTTCAAATTTTGAAAAACCTTCTTTAAAATTTGGGGGTACTTTAAATGAAGTTCCCTGGGCATTTTCAAACTTTTCTCATTTTTTCCGCTGGTGGCTGCTGGTTAAAATTCGGCACTCGGATAAACCTCGTCGAACTACCAATCAGAGCGGTTGCCTCTTACAACTCTTCTCAAGACTCGTTGAATTTGACCCTGCAGAAAGCACTGTCAAATTCTCACCACCGACTCGAATCTAGGATCTCCCGGTAAATGATGCTGTAGGAGCAACGATGTTGCTACTGAGACACTCTGCGGGGTTGTCATGCAGTTACAAACGGGAACGAAATGCACGAAAAAAGGAAGGAACGTTACAGAATCAAGGATAGTATTTTCCAAAAAAAATGTTTTTCAATATAGCTATAGCTAAAATTTATAACTTGAGGACGATATTACATCTCTTTACAGGGGCCCTAAATAAATACTTTCATCTTTCTAAATACTTTTTGAATACTGGATTTGGAACAGCGGACCATCGACCTGTAGTAATCGCGGATGGAAAACACAAAATTGAACCAGAATAAAGTGAGATTAAGAGGTAAAATACTGTCCAAACTACCGAATTACATTTTCACCAGATTATTCAGGTCTAGTTTAGTTTTAGTTTATTGACCGTAAATTTAAACACGAGACCGACTTCACGACTAATATTTAAAGGCAAGCAAATTAAGAATTTTTATTACTCTAAATATTTCTCAAAATGCGACCATGAGTCTGGAAAACTAATAAATTATCACCTTATCACGTAAGTAGGCGAAAGAGCCAGCGGACAGAATGCAAACTCCGTGCTGCAAAGGCACGTGACACCAGGAAGTGCCCGTCGTTTACGTTCAACTCCAAGTGGTCACTAAGGTTTGAGTGGGGTAAGGACGGACACGAGCTGAAGAGAAAATCAGTGAAAGCAGAAGGAATGCAGGTCGGAATAAAAATCGAAAAGCAGAATATTGGAAGGAAGTTGTATAATCGTTTATTAAGCATACGTCTATGAACCAATTCTACATTTTTCTCAGTACCTAGACGTTGAAAGCTTTGCGGCCTGTTTGAATTCAGCAGATTTTCTTTTCGGATGAGGCGTCAATTCTTCACCAATGCTATTGTACGCACAATGAGAAAATGTCCCATTCAATTTGAGTTAGTCAGCATTTCCCAAGAAAGTTAAAACTTTTGTAGACGTATGGCGTACAAACAATGAAAAAAAATTCTGACATGAGCGATTTTACTTCCGTTTTAGGAATCAGATATAAGTAGATCAGGATTTGAAAATAAGAACTTCAAAGAAAGTTAAGGATAGATCAAGAAATCTGGTTGCTCAAGTTATTGTTGTTGTTGTTATTATTGTTGTTTTTGTTATTATAATCATTATTATTATTATTATTATTATTATTATTATTATTATTATTATTATTATTATTATAGAATATAGTGGAAATGGAGTGTGGAAATAGTGTGTTTTTGTGTTTGAAACAATATGACAGAAATGGTTAATGGTGCTGATGTAGCCGAGGCCAAAAAGGAAAAGTCAGAACAGGACAATCAAAAGTATATAACAATCAATTAATTCTTCCACTTCGAGATTATGAACACTTATACTTAAAATGAACATATAAGTCTAAATGATGATGTGGACAGAAACTGTATTCAATAAAATCAAGCTAATTTCGATAAGAAACTCTTTCGTATTCAAAAATTAAGAAAAGATTAAATACAGATGATGAGAGAAAACACGAGTCAATAAACTAAGCGATTACAAGTTGACAGAACAAATTAAATGAATATGATCCAATAGAATATACCACTGAATGAATAAGATGATGTTCATGTAATAGTCATCAAAGCGAAGTTTAGAGACCGCGACACGCAAGAGGAAGACCTGCGAGTAAGCGGTATTGAATTGAATTGAAATGCCCCTCATTTCCAATGGTGAGACTCCTTCTATCAAATACGCTCTTCCGTTTAACTGCTTAATTTGAAATTCACAGGCAAAGGAAATGGCTGCTGAATTTTGTCGAGTACAGAGCAGTCGTTGAAGAGTTATTTTACGCGCCATAAATCTACAACGTGGCTTTGGGGCAGTGCTGCTGAGAATTTTCATCAGATTTGGAAGAAGAGAACTCACTTTGGAAATTAAACGCAGGCAGAGAACTGTTAAAGAAGATACGACACATGCTCTGAAGAGAGGCTGTAGCTGAACTCGAAAAGCTGAATTAAAACACGGATTGGTATAGAAATAACACAAAGATTTGCAAATTCTAGATTCAGAGTTTGAGTGAAGAAATTTGATATTAAGTTAGGTGTCATCCAATAGAAGAAGAATCGCCATGTTGAAAAAGTTGATACACAAACAGAAAAGGACTGGTTAGGGTAAGGTTTTTGGTGAAACTCTATGTGCTTTGCAGTAGATTTGTTTGAAACAAGTATGTGTATGAGGAACTGTATGGTTATTTTATATATAAATATACAGATCACCGAAGGAGTCGTGGCGCACAGAATGGAACAAGAGCGAAGATATACAAAGGCATAAGGAAACTAAGCAGACACTAAGGACACTCGCTAAAGAGAGGTTCCCGAATATTTCTAAATGAAACAACCTATATTTGCTTTCATTGTTTCGGATATGTAAGTACGTGGATTTGGGAGCCAATGGCTGGAAATGCGCTGGTAAATGTGTAAGTGTCTATATAACAACAGAGTTTTTTGCCTTGGTGCTCACTTTATCATTTCTTCTGTATCATCAATATCCATGGTAGGCAAACCACTTCCCTTTGTGTATGATTCTTACTTCTCTCATGTTTATGCACACCGCATACCTTTATAATAATAATAATAGTTCATATTAATTATTATTAATAATCACTATTATTTTTTATTATTAATAGTATAATAATAATAATAATAATAATAATAATAATAATAATAATAATAATAATAATAATAATAATAATAATACAGAAATAAGGAAAATCGGTCATAAATCTTAAATAGGCGCATTGGCGTGGCTATATTTTTGGCACATAAATGGTGATTGGTGATGGTCACTTACCGCAAATTTAGTGCGAAAGCTAATGTGTCTCGGAAAAGTTGTTAACGTTATCTTATGTACCAATAGATACGTAAAGAAGACCTACTTTCGTACCATACGAAGAGTTAGTAGTACGTACCATAGAGTTCTAATTTAAGGATATCTAGTCAAAAACTAAGGCTATGGCACTCCAAAGTAAATATTTGAGAAGAATAAAAATTCTCATCAACAACCAAATTATTGAACTAGTTTCCAACTTCACTTACCTTGGATGAAAAATATCAAATGACATTAATCCTGAAGTGCAAGAGAATGCAAGAAAGTACAGTAAGTTGAATGGTTTTATGAATAGGCATTTTAAAAATAATAGTTTGAATAGCATTCTAATGAGATTTCACAATGTGATATCTCAACCTACACTGCTTCACGAAACGTGGGCACTGACAACAAACAACGGAAGAAAGTTAGAGGTTTCCCAAATGCATTTCATAAGAGCTCTATTAGGTGTAACCTTGAGGGACAGAGTTCCAAACGAAGACATAAGGTCAAAATTAAATATTGGCAGTATAGAAAATGACATTAAAAGATACCAACAGAAATGGTTCCAACATGTGAACAGGATGGAGCTAAATAGAGTACTAAAGTTAGCTCTCTTGTATAAGGCTTACAGAGATGTAAGTAGACCTAGAATGCGGTGGTAAGAGCAGTTCTGAGTCTCGGAACGGGCCATTCGCTCCCAACCCTTGTCAAGGAAGAAGAAGAAGAAGAAGAAGAAGAAGAAGAAGAAGAAGAAAAGTACCATACAGACAGGAGACATGAAGGGGTAGCGCCGATTGTTTTAAAGACGGTATTTTTATCGCCCATGCGATCGCATGACAGCGCTGAACCTGAGATTCCATGATCCGCTTAGTTCTGGGCTCCATGTTTGCTGCAAAACGTGGCAAACAAGATGCCGCCCTTTGGCAGTCTTGCTCTACCCGGAAGTGGGCATACCGCAGCCTGCTGAGAAACAAGCAGTAAGACCGCGTAATAAGCTCAACCTTGGGAAGTGTTGTGTGTCCTTCATTTGAGAGAAATTATTTTATCATCAATGTTTCACCATCATAATACATCAGTTAAGAATCCGATAAGCCCAATAAAATATTCTTTCGCAAAATTTCGAAATGATTTAGTGACAACCTTGGATTTCCTACAATATTTTGTAAAATGAACGTGAATAAATGAAAAAAAATATATTTGATATAAAAAAGATTTGTGTTAGTCATTTGCTATATAAAATAATCTATTTCATCTCTCTCTTCAAACCCGTAAAGTGGATTTCTGATGCTGTTAGCCATTGAGGACGAAGATTCTTAGATTTGATACAAAAGAAGTTATTTGATTTATGTCGTAGTGGAAGACAATTTTTCATTTTCTTCTTTTATTTAACGAACGATTTGGAAGTCAGCTTGTTTAAATAAGGTGCTAAGTTGCAGGGTATAAAGTACTCAAAACATAACATCAGTAATTGCCGGATTATCTTTGAACAAATTAATTAATTCACTAACACTCCTACATAAAATCTACGTCCGTCACAAAGAGTATTCTTACCTCTCTTCATTACATGATCAGAGTCCATGACCTAGTCCTTCCTTTCAATATAATGGAAATGCATCAATCGTCAATTTACCTTACTCAACAAATTCTTCTTTAACATAAAAATCCCTCACCTCCACACACTTTTCCAGCCTGGTCCTTTTACTTTCTTACTTTTAATTTTCTCAACGATGGCTCTCCTCATGCTCTCTCCCTGCCCTCTTCCAACACCCGCTCTCTAATAAATCCTACTTTCCTTACCCTCTGACAGCTTTAAATAACACTTTTTCAAGATTTCTAGATTTACAATCTTATTTATCTTTCCTTTTTATTAATTTTATATCTTTGCGCCTTCTTTATTAATCTCTTCTATTTATTATCTATTGTCTTCCTTTCTTCCTTCTCTGATACAGAACACTTTATAATTTTACGCAGTTATCTCTTTGCTTGTTTATCAAGTAGTTCTCATCTTTACTTCTTATGCATCCTCCTAACGCCACTTTTCTTTCTCTAACACGCCAATTCCCACCACTTTCGTCTTCGTTCGTAATTTTCCTGTTCCACAAAACTCATATAGATCGTCTTACCAAAGTATTTGGAATCTCATTTCCATCAGAATTTCTTCTGGACATCCATCCACCTGTCTTCCTTCTATTTTTAAATATTTTTGTGCTTTTATTGTTCGATACTTCACTCCGACCATTCTTATCTCCTTTATCTCTTCCTCCGTATTACATACTTATTCTTTACATTAAACAATAAGAGACAAATGCTCAGTCACTGTTCGTTCTACTATGTCTGCTGCATTTCTTTCCTGGTTATTACATAATAAATACTGAAATATTTCTTTCTTCCTATTCAGAATGTTATTTTCCTTCCTCGTCGCTTTCTTTACCAATCCACATAAAGTCTCGTCCCGTCTGAATTAATTTCTTCGTTTCTGATTTTCCTCTTCACTATTTCCTCAGATTGACCTTATTTCCTCGTCCTTGCAATAAAGACCCCTCTTTCTAAACAATCATATTACCTGCTCCCTCCTTCTCTAATTATTTACAACATTCAGACTGTGTTTCTCTGCAAATACAATACCTTTCATCAACATTCTTCTTTTCATAATCTAAGGAAGCTTCTATCTAGGAGACTCCTGCTCTCCCGCAAACTCTCTCTCTACTCCCAGCCTTCGATCCATCTTACATAAAGTAATTTTTAATTTCTTTTACAGATATGAGGTAAAATACACAAATATTTGTGAATAACCAGAAAGGTAATAGTTTTTATACGCCATGACCGTTATAAATGTTGTAATGATCGAGTAGTGACCAAAATCTCGAGGACCAAATGCCTATTTAACGGCCACGAACCAGTTAACGTCCGTGGTACGTACTAGATTTTAGTTTTTACATAATTTTAATGAATCAGATTTACCAATTTACAAATTCACTAGATGGTAACTTGACTCGGTTTGTCTTGTTATATTTCCCTCCCATAACTCCCCTTCATAATTATCTCTCATAATTTTCTTTTATGATTACATCATATGAGAACATGTAGCATCTTTCAACTATTTTCATATTTCCCCAGTAGCTACTCAATCCAGGTACGACGAGCAGTATCAAGCTACATATACTAGAAGACAGTAACAAGTAATAACATATAAATAAATACAACCTTTTTATTCTCAGTGCAATGAAAACCACACAGGGTATTATAATTCACAGAATATCCCAAACAGGTATTAAAGATTAATACGATATGTCAGAATGAAATAATCAAGGAGTGTGAATAAATATTATGATTCAGTAGCAATAACTCGTGATTGCAAGGTCGTCTTCTCAATAAAAGATACCTTCTTTGCTCTGTAATTCCTTCTCGCTGATGTTTCTCATCTTTCGCAAAAAGCGTCAGAAGAATAAGGTAAAGATGCATGTTATTACAGTAGGAATAAACATTGAAACATTTCTTATTTGTTTTGTCTTTAGAGACCTTAAGACACTACACGAGCTTGGATTTGAGAAGTTTATAACGCAAATACCAATACTCTGAGAATGTTGAGTTTGAAGTTTCATTATTAAATTAATTTTTTTAAATTTATAAATATTTTTCAAAATAGCATTTTAATCATTCTTATATATCATAAAATATACCTGTGGTTACCACCTACACTGGTATGGTTCATACCACATCAGTGTAACCTCCGACGAACGTGAAAGTCGCCATGGCTTGAAGCGGGCTGTAGATTCAGAAAGGATTCAGAAAGCTTATAAATTTATTTCAAGAACAGCCTGCCATAATTCCATGATTTATTGCCTAAAATACTTGTTTGGTAATACCATAGTAAGATGTTTAATTATGAACACTCAAGAATAGAATCTGCCCTTCAAGCGAGAAAATTATTTCTTTGAACTACATAAAATCCTTTTTCCTATCTTCTTCTAATATCTGAAACATTTTTACTTAATGGGTCCAAGTGATGTAGTATGTTTCAGTCAGTCAACGGTAACGAAATAAAACATTTATACAACATTTTGTATATCATAATTGTAATATTATGTGTTATGATAAAAAGTGCTCATAATCAAGGTTACTCTAAAAAGTATGAAATAATTATGATATTCATGGACATATATGTTTACAATGTTAAATTGTTGACATCTTTTGGACATTTAGTGGTTAAGAAATAATTTATTACTGAGTAGTAAATAATTTACTTATCTTTTATACACAATACATTGATCGTTGCTAGTGGTCTGCAATTTCAAATTTTAATTGAGGTGTATTGGGAAGTATAAGGGAGAAGAGGGAAAGGGGATGAAAGACGGTTGATTGTTGATTTTCAAATTTTAATGGTTGGAGGAAGAAGACCCACCATAAAAATTCGTTGTCGTTCGCAATGTTATCGGATTGATTGATTAATTAGTCATTTCGGGCGCGTCAACTGCTAAGGTCATTATTCCCGTAAGTGTAGTGTATGTTTCTCTCGGGAGATGGCGGAGATCTTCCCTCGCTGGATGGTGAGATCCGACCTATCGTCGACTAACAAGGCTTCCCACAACCAGGTATCTCCCATCAGTTTTGCGTCGCCCCAACAGAGACAAGCTCGAAGTTCCAAACAGGTCTCCTGGCGTATGTGTAATGTATGTAAGTGTGTTTGTATGTAAGGCATGGAAAGGAAAGAAAGGGAAGAGGAAGGAAATATTGCGCGCGGGCCGTGACCCGTTTTGTTAGGGTACTGCTCCGGCATTCGCCTGGTGTTAATAAGAGAAACCATGAAAAACTAGCGATCAGAGTAGGACGCTAGAATTCTCCTCCAGACAGCGACTGAATTTGACCTAGCTATCTAGCAAATGTCGAAAAGCCTGCAACCGTCAGGACTGAAAGTATCCCAGTCAGGGATACTGCACTGACATCTGTTGATGCCTTGAGCCGCTATTGAGTTTCATAAGAGTGAATAGACAGCAAAGATTGTTTTACTGTAAAGGCGCTGACAACAGAGAACACAAGAACTATGAGTAAGCTGTTAATAGATGTTACAATTTTCTCAAATTAAAAAAAAACCAATTGCCTTACATATAGAATTATGTTACACTGCTAGATATTGTATTTTTCAACATATAGCAGAAATAGTAAGTTCTCTGTCAACAACCAATTGAAGTAAATACTACGCCCTGATGAAGGTCGCAAAATGGCGACCGAAACGTCGGCACCTGTGCCCTGGACGCGGCGTCTCCCGGATAGCCAAAGAAGTTCGGTTTTACGTGTTTCCTAAGCCGTCCTTATTTTCTTCTCGTTACCAATACGGAGACATTTTTCTTCGTAGGCCATCTATTTCTATTTACACCATATAGTGTCTACGCCTCTTAATAATTTTTCTTCCGACATGTCTGTTTTAAAGGCAACATATTCCCTTCTGCCACCAATTCCTTTATTATCTACTTTGATTTAGAATGTCCAATTAAAGGATGATATCAAGAATCCCGTTTATTGATTGTTGATTTTTGTACACCTGTTTACTACACTTCAGCTACATAAATCGTGTAATAATACTTTCAAATATTTTCAGTTTTTGAAAACAAGATTACTTCATATCATAATGCAAAATTTATGTACAAACATTTTACACAAAACACATTATACGCGAAAATTTTCTGGAACCTTGGAAGACCTACCCCCACTCTCTTACCAACATAAGTTGAATTCAGAATAAATTATTGCAAGGAGCGTTGTGACGCACTAATATCCATTAATTCTCGCTTCGGTTTATTTTGCCATGAAAAACGAACTATAGATATGATTTAATTGTCCTGTCGACCAAATAATCACCCCCCCCCATTCCTTTCGCATCTTGTGAAGTGAGGGCTCAAGAAAACGTGAGCGGATAATTCATTGACTTCATGTGTTTTTCTGCGACTCCATTGTAGAGCGGGAGCCAATGTAATAGCGCCTGGGACGTCAAGTGCTGCGACTGACACCTGCGCGCAGATAAACGCAACGAGCGTCCAACGCATCGGCCCAGGATTAGCGGCTGGCCCGCGCGATCAATCGCCGACACATTCACACCGGTCTGCAACATGCAGGGCAGCTACTGACGCCCGTAGATGCAATCTGTTTCACGGAGCGACAGGTGGCGAGAGAGAGAGAGAGAGAGAGAGAGAGAGAGAGAGAGAGAGAGAGAGAGAGAGAGAGAGAGAGAGAGAGAGAGGGAGGTTGATGGAGAGAGAGAGAGAGAGGGAGAGGAAACAATAGCATTTGCTAATCATTATGCACGGACCGTGAGTTAAAAGTACGGTTATGCACAGGGTCCTGTTTCTGTAAAAATGTTGTCCATTTTTTGTAGGATACTTAAATTTGCATATTCGAATGTTGTGCTCGCATCGTCAGTTCATGAATTAATTTTACAACAAAGGGTGAAAGCAATTTTTTTGTTGTTGACGTCGTAGGCTTCCGCCGCCAGAGATATAAATGGTCTTAACTGTCCTCACGATTCCGTGTCGAAGGCTGTGTTGCCGACGTTTCGACCATCTTGTCGTGGACTTCCTCGCTTCCTTCGTGGACCAGCTCTGAAGAAGACCTCAAGAAGATGGCCGAAACGTCGACAACACAGACTTCGATGCGGCGTCACCCGGACAGCCAAGATAATTTAATTTTTTTTTTGGAGATAACTTACATTCATATTATTAGAAACAAAGGGCAGATTGCAAGGTATCGAGTAGTAAATAATTTGTAACGAAACAAAAGAATTTTCTTGACGGAGATTATGTACTCCTTGTTGAGGTCATTTATTATTCCGAGTTAGTTTGGATCTCACAAAGGCAAATACGTTTCTTAAGCCGTCTAGCGCCGAGTATCGCTCTCTATGACCGAGTTTACGAACCAAAACTTCATCTCTTGACCCCCTCAACCAGTTCTCTACGTTTGTGTTCACTTGTCTGAGACTTTCTGTAGATCAAAGAATAAATTGATACATTATACGGAGACCATGAGAAGTGTATTACATTCTAGAAATGAAACTATCCCAGCATGAAGAGATAAAACATGACGAGATTTATGTTCCGATTGAAATCGAAACTTTACCTTTACTACAACATCGGTATTCGGCACATGCCGATTATAGTCCCTTCTAAATCTCCAGATAATTTGGTAGATAGCAACGACCTACTATATCGAATTTCAATTTATGATGAATTAAAGAGGTAAATAATTCGTGACATAACCATGAACAATTAGGTAACGTTAAGCTTTAACCGTTACAAACTCTAGAAACAGATCTCACCGTTAGTGAAGTAATCTCTGTAAGTGAGGTAATATATATTGGCACCAGTGAGACGTTGACAAATTCAGAATGGTGTCAACATGTAGTAACCGGCATCGTTATTCAGAGTATAATCAAAATTTGTGTGTTTACAGTGTTTGTTTTTAATAAAAAGGAAACAAATAAAATATTAATTGAATTTGAATAGAAGTTGGTTTAATTATTGTGTAGTTTTGTCACGGTTTAGGTTTTTTTTACAAAAAAGTCATATCTTAAGATCAATGATCATCACCCCGCCGAAATCCAGACAACGAAACAAACGCAATCATATATTATGTCATCCAAAATGTAGAAATCATTTCCACTCATGGTATCTAAATAATTGAATTTTAAAAGTTATAAATTTTTCTCATTAGCAAGTCCTATTTTTCCTTTCTTAGTTCTTCCCAATTTTGTTAAATAATCACTCATCCCTGAAGAGGCAAGGGAGGAATTGTAGATAAGTGACTACAGAGGTGATTTGCCTTAATCTCTCACGTACGGAAAATGGTAGGTAAGTGAATGATTATGAATGCAATAATGCTCCAAATGTCATAAGTAATGATACGAGTCGACAAAAATGCTACAATCTGGTTCGAATTCACAGTTTTTTGTTCCGAAGGCATAGACGATTCGCCAAACTCTTTAAGGAAGAGGTGGTCCAGGGCATCAACTGATGTCACTGTAATGCCTCTTACCAGGTCTTAGGTTCGAGACCCGACGGTGGCAGGATATTCGACACTACCAAGTCAGCTAGGACGAATTCAGACGCTCTCTAGAGGAGAAGTATCCGGCTGCTCTGATCAGTTTTCCGTGTTTTCTCCGATTGTTACCAGCCGAATGCCGGAGCAGTATCCTCACCGGACCGTGAGCGATGTTCCCTTCCCCTTCCTTGACCTCTCCTTACCCCTTACTCACATACACTTACACTTACATGTACTACACTACCACACATGCCGGGAGACCGGTCGGGAGCTTAGTGCTTGTCCCGGCTGGGGCGGTGTCCCGTTCGTGGGAGATACGTTGTTGGGAAAACCCCGCGACTACCCACCAGGAAGATCAGCGCCGAATCTCATCTAGCGAGGGAAAGTCACCGCCACCTCCCGATGGAAAAGAGGCACTACATTTTCGGGACCAACGGTCTTAGCCGTTGACGCGTCCGGGATTACTAATCAATCAGTCCAAACTCCTGCACTACCTAGGCTGGTCCTTTTTATCGCACAAACCCCGCCACTTCCTTTGGATAAAAGAATAATAAGAAAGTTATAACACATAAAACGTGACGCACATTAGGATTTGAAATATTTCGCAGTGTATTAATTAAATACATTACTCATATATACACACAGAAATCACTGTTAATAATTAATTGTATTTCATACATGCGTATTTGTGTAAATGGTAATGAATTATCAAATACGACTACCTTTATATTTTCGGCCTGTGTGTGATTTCTCGATCAGCATACCGCGAAATTGTTTATCTAGTGATTTACATGTCTGTTCATATGAAATGGAGAAACATTGAAACAGCTATCACTCACTTCAAACAACACACTCACCTCCCTTAATCCGCGCAATCCCCTTGCAAGCCCGGGGAAGAGGCAGTCGCTGCGCCTCACCCTCCGCCAACCACCGCCAACCTCCCCTTCCCTCGCCCCTCTCCCCAACCACCACCGGCTCGCGCCCCAAGCTGACCTTTACGAGGCGAGCACGCTGTGCACAATCAGGTCGATATCTGGCAGGCGGATCTTGCATTATTAAGCAGATCGCACGCGGTGGCGGCGCTGCCGCGTGCGGGGAGGGCGGGGAGGGTGGGGCGGTGCGAGCGTGCGGGGCGTGGCGAGGCGTGGCGGGGCGTGGCGGGGCGTGGCGGGGCGTGGCGGGGCGTGCTGGGGCGTGGCGGGGCGTGGCGGGGCGTGGCGGGGCGTGGCGGGACGAGCGTGTGGGGCGTGGCAGGGCTGGTGGGCGGGCGAGCGGAGCGGGCAGGCGACTGGGGCGGGCGGGCAAGATGGGCGGGTGGGCGGGCGGAGCGGCAGAGGCCGGGGTGAGCGGGGCAGGGTGGGGCAGAGCGGGGAAGAGACGGGCAGAGGGGTGGCAGGAAAGGCGGTGCTTGAAGAGGGGAAGGGCGGGGAGAGGCGGGGGAAAGGCGGGGCGGGGAGAGACGAGGCAGGCGGGCGGGGCGGGGCGGAGCAGGGCGGGACGGGAGAGGACGTGACGGAAGGGGGCGGGGCAGGCCGGGCGGAGCGGAGCGGAGGGAGAGGAGTAGAGAGAAGGGAGTGGAGTGGAGGAGGCGTGACGCGCTGCAGTGCGTTTGAGGGTGACGGCGTCGCGCGCAGGGTGCAGGCAGCGGCTGCAGGGTGCGGGAGTTGAGTTGGCACGCTGGGGGTGGTACGACGGGAAGCCGATTAAACCTACAGATGCATGACATACAAAATTCTCAGCCTACTGTCACTGCGTTGATGTATGTGGAGACAATGTTACTGCCTGATGTTTGGATTTTCAAAGTCAAGAAGGCTCTTTGGATAAATAAATTAATAAATACGTATTAAATTAAAATAAAAAAGACATTGGTTTCATCGAATCATCATTTTGCTATCGGGCGCGTCAAGTGCACAGGTCATTATTCCCTTTACGCAAGTTACATCCTGTGACAGACGGTTTCTCCCTCGCTGAATGATGAGATACAGCGCCAACCTACTATGCGATTTGCAAGAGTTCCCTCTTCACGCTTCAGCAGCTTCAAAAGGATCACTGCTTCAGCAGCAATAATTTCAAAGATCCGACTAGTCTCTTGGCATGTTCAGCAGTGTAATTGTAAATATGTGTAAAAGAGAGGAAAGGGCTAGGATAAGATCGCGCGCGGTCCGTGGGCCTTTTGTTAAGATTCTGTTCCGGCTTTTATCTGGTACTGATTGGATAATCTACGGAAATCTAAAGTTCATTCCAGTCGGCTGCTAGAATTCTCCCCTTGATGATGGTTGAAAATGACCTCGCTATATAGCTATGAGGCTACATTCAATTTTCGCCATCATCCGAACTCGAAATCTTGAAGCTTCCGATCAGTTACTCTGCAGAGGCAACGATAGTGCCTCCACTGAATCATCAATGTCGGTAGATTTGCAGGTAGATGCAAAACATCTTCTGGGGAATTGCACGTAAACCATTGAAAAACAACTTAGAAGGTCAAGTATTAGGTTGGATAAATAATGTGGAGCTACTAAAAACTGTGAACTACTTCCTAATGCGGCATCTAGACAGAAATAAACCAAAGGAAAGTTTGATAGTAAGTCAAATGACAATATGGTGAACCACAATTACGCTGATTACACATTATTGGGTTAATTGAGTTGCAAGTGCTCTGTTGTTTCTGTATCATTAGTTTTTTAAACTAATTAAAAGATATTAGAGTATCTGGACAGAGAGTATACGTAATTACCTAGAATATCTTCAAGTTCATTTGAGGGCTTCCTACTACAGTTAACAATGAAGAAATAATGGATATGTTTTTGGATGGGGGTCCTAATGAGGCAGCCACACAAATTGAGATGCAAATGGCAGATAATATCGTTTTGAGTTCCAAGGCATCATAGTTATTGACATCGCAGCGATTGCAGGTCTGGGAGGTGAGTATATTTGCACTTTGGAGATGACTTGCAATGGAGGGAAGGGTGATGAGAGCAGATGAAATAACGAAAATCAACGTGTTTCCAGCTCACTACCTTTGTTTAATACACGCTATTATACAATGCACTGAAGTGCAGAATGTGGAATGTGGTTATGCTCGAGTTGCTAAAAGTCAGTATTTTTATGTTAATTAGGCATTTAATACAGGCCATTAATTGAAGTAGATCTGTGCTTAATTACAGAAAAAAACTAGCGCAATTTGAGGGATTCACTACCATGTCAAACAAATGACATGAGCTACAGGGTAATTCAAGTCGATAATTCTCATCGAATTATATTACAAGTCTATTATCCCACACTTTTCAAATAATAGGAGATTATTAATATTTACCTGTGCTCACTACTTTTTAATTTAAATTGCTGATGCTCGCGTTTGGTTTATAATTTTCATAAACTTTAATTCCAGAGCTTACTTTAGTAACGAAAAGCCTCACCAGCCTTAGAAAACCTCTGGTCACTCGTAAATATTAATATCTGTATTTTAGTTCAAGTGTCTCATCTTGCTACTTCTCCAAGACTGTCATAGATTTGAACAAGACGTACTTGTAACAAAATAAACTACACCTTCACCAAAATCAAAATACCAATATTTACAAATAGAAGAAGACTTGTTATTGCTTTATTCCTTTCAATTGTTGTTATTACCTTTAGTCATCATGGCACTTTTCACGAATACGACAAAATACTTTCAATATTCAACAAACAGGAAATCAAAGATTTATTATTACCTCTACAATCTTAAAGAATTAAGCATATTCTATTCTAACAAAAAAAAGATATCATGTTAATAGGATTCGTATTATAATGTAGAAGCTAGACAACACGGAAGAGTATGCATCAGTAAAGATGTCTTTGGGGCGATACATATTTGGCAAAACTGCTGACAGGACTGGGAGGTGAATGTGCATGTTTTACATAATATGTGCTTATTACAAAAATAGTGTTTTGTAGATGACTTGGTCTGAGTAGGCGCGGCATAAACATTTACCTTTAATTCATTGTTGTATTGGTAGAGGTTTTTCTGCTAAAAATAGGGATTTCCAGTAAATGATGCCCATGTCTTATAAAGTTCATCAATATTGGAAGATCTAACGATAACCAAACAAACCGAAAGAAAGTATCCGGAAGTTTTAGAAATTTGTCATTCCTGTACATGATAATGAAAAAGAACTGCAGAGAAATGCAAGCAATTCCTAGTTCGGGAGCTAAGCAACTGCTATGAAGCTCATACATTTTGGGTTGCGGGAAATGTGCACTAGGAGTGAAAGTGACAGAAATGGTTAGAAGCAACGTTTTATTTGAAGAGGTGACGGGGCAAGTAAATATCAATTATTTTTATAAGTCTACGATTCACAAACATGTTTCCAACTCATGGTCATGAAATTTTTGTTCAAGAATTTCCTCTTGTATCACTAAATTAATCTATGAATATACTCCCAAAGATTTTGTGCGCATCCGTGAGTTACTACACTATGGCTTCAATTGAAAGACAATTAAATGGCATAAATGCAAAGAACTGCAATTAAAGGCGAAGGATCATATCTACCCGTAACAAGGAAACATGGGGAATATGCAGCGTTGAAGTTTGCATGTTCACAGGCGACGTCGTGCGAATGGCGTAATTGGTGATCGAACAAGTGTGGGCGAGTGGGTGGGTTGGCATGACGTTGGTGCGAGAGCACAGAGCGACAGTTGGTCTGAGAAACGACCGCGCAACACACTAATAAGCTGCAGGAAATCGAAAAGCTCGCTTCAAGAATTACACAGAAACATGAGGAAACTTGGTAATATATTAGTGAAATTTTGACACGAAGTATATTTGAGAATGCCTCACAAACCATACACCCTCACAGTTTGATATAAACTAGTACAATATGAAACAACTGGAAGTTAAGGTGAGAGAACAGCTACTTCTACGACGGCAAGTAAATATACAGTGTTGATGTGTGTGGATTCATGAACGACGTACTCGAATCGTCAGGCGTGTTGACAACTCTTGGAATATGAGTGAGTGTGTGAGTTTGCTCGAAGAAGGAAGGAGAGAAGAAGCAAGAGTAATGGGCACATGGCGCCCTAGAATTCTCCCACTAAGCTTGGGATTATCAACTGACTCAGTTGCATTTCGAAAGTTGTAGAAATACCCATATAAAATGCTGTACATAAAAAATGTATGCACTAAATTCATTACTCGATACTTATTGAAAATTGAAGCTCGGACAGATTCACAAGAAGCAAAATAAACATTAGCTTGGGCCTCTATTCATTAAGGGATGTTGATAAGAATGATTTTACTAGTTTTATGTGTAATATTCGATTCTTTAGTTATACAAACAATACTTTCTTTTTTAAAATGTACGAAGTACCTACATCATCTTTATTTTCGCTAGAGGTATGCAATCGAAAAAATGCTGCTGAACAAAACCACATTAAAAATTATTTTTAAAAATTGATACACTGCTCAATAACAACAAATAAAATACCCTATAACACTCTAAAATACTAATGCAATAAATTAACTTAAATGTAGCTAAAATACAATAAATTTAACACAGTCATCAGAATACTGTTGTAACTTAGTACAGTATTATACACAGTACAACAGTTCTTTCAATATCAAAAATATCAAAAATGTTCTTGACCCTTAACAAAAAATGGAAAATAGAAAATATTTAAAGGTTTGCGATCTCTTCCTTGGAGCCTTACCATCACAATATGGAGATTAAATGCAATACGCAAGAACGAGTGAACCAGGCATGAATCCCATATACATAAAAATTCCTGGGACGGTGGAGAGCTGGATACGCATGATAGCAGGAGTGTCATGAAAGTTTGCGAGCGACATCGGACAACTTCAGTGGCAGCCGTTACCGATGTATAAAGAGAAATTAGATTTCACGTTGACAAGAGTCACATCGGCGAAAATTGTGAACGCGTATTAGACCAAATCGCTCACACGACACTGCTGCAAAGGTTTAATTAGTGGAATATATGATCTCAGATCTAAAACTGTATAAAAATAATATTTTGTCAAAAAACCGAAACTAATACGAAAACAGATAATAAAAATTTCGTAAAATGGCAGTATTGTATTACATATTGTTATATAAATCTCTAATTTCGATACAAAAAATTCTTGAAATTATTAGAAACATTACTGAAAAAAATTACATTATATCAAATTCCGTTATGATTATAATTATATTCCTGATTTCGAGCCAACGCGTAGAACATTTCTTTACCAGGGATTAAAGGAAGCGGGAGGTAAGGACAATGTGCTATGGTGTAAAGGACAGAGAGTTAGGAGGAAGAAATCCACGGCACAATCTGCTTCGATCTCAGTGTTGTGTACGTTGCGGTATACGTGCACGATTATGGCTGCTATACAGGATGTGTGGCTGCATGGCTGCAAACTATGTTAATCAGTCGACCTTTCTCTCGTTAAATCTAGTAGAACATAGATGTAGTGTTTGTGTACCATTAAATGCTAAGCAGAATACGTTTAACGTTGGAAAGAAAACTAATCGATTGCTGAATGTAATTAGTTAACCCCTTTTATTTCATCATTTAAATTCATTTGAAAATCCGCAATATAACTACATTTAAATACTCTCGTGATAAAACTATAATATAAGCTGAAAAGTTGGATTGATTGATTATTAGTGGTTCCGGGCGCATCAACTACTGAGGTAATTATTCCCGTAAACGTAGTGCGCGTTTTTCATCGGAAAGTGCCGGTGATCTTTCCCTGCTGAATGGCGAGGTCACGCATCGACCTACCGTCGACTAGCGGGGTTTTTATCAACCAGGTATCTCCCACCACCGGGGCACCACTCCAGCCCGGACAAGCTCCAAGACCCCGACCGGACTCCCGACATTTATGGTAGTGCAGGGCATGTTAGTGTAAGTGTGTGTAACGGGGTGAAAATAGGACAAGGAAAAGGAAGGAAAAATCCTGCGCGGTACGTGGCCCATTTGTTGGGGTACTGCTCCGGCATTCACCTGGTGTTGATCAGGGAAACAACGGAAAACTACGTATCAGAGGAGCCGGCCGCTAGAATTCTCCACCACATGATTGAACTCAATCTAGCTGACAAGCTAGTGTCGAAAATCCTGCCGCCGTCATAACTCGAAACCTAGGACCTCCCGATCAGAGGCACTGCAGTGACATCAGTTGATGCACTGAGCCACCTCACTCGGTTTGAAAAATTGGAGAATCTATCAATTATGAAACACACACTATATAAATTGACAAAAAATATTTCCTTACTCAAATTCCCTAATAGAAAACCCTTAAATTATTTCAGTTTCAATTATCAACAGTTACAAATATATCAAACATATTTTTGTGGCGTGTGTTCAACGGAAAATTATTAATTATTGAAGTAAATTTGGACATTTTGGTCTATTTACTGAAGCAAGTTATTCTGATGCTGGAGAAATGAAATAAAGCGAGATATAAGAAAAGTACAGAAGATGCAACTATTTTTTAAATTATTCGATTGAATTAAAAGGCACGAGTATTAGATTTCGTAACTAAATCACGAATGGTATTACCAGATATAATGGGTTAATCCAAAATACAGGTTTTTAAATGTAGCGTAAAAGATAAAATCAAGAGAGCGAAAACAACTGCGTTGAATACATCGATTAAATAATAATTTCACTTTCACAACTTACCATCACATTGCAAATGTCAACCTTCTTCAGAAATGCTCTAAGTAGCTGTGTAGTAATGTGCTCAAATTGCCTAGTTTTGGGAAAGATGTTCTTGGAAAAATAATAGTATTCATTCTGAATTATTCATGAAATGACCAACTAATATTGAAGAATTCTTTGGTGCTCTGCGCTTGTATATTTTATATGCACGCCTTGTTCGCCTTTTTCATGTCATAACTCTCTCCTTTGAAAATATCAATTTTCTCGTCTACATTTTCACATTATCATTCAACTTATGAACATGATGATTAAAAAATCTTATTTAAATTACTCGATATATTCTATCTTTACCCTAAAGATATTGATATTCCATCATGTAAATAAAATGAACAAAATGTGAACTGTACTTCAAATAAAAATTTATTTTGTTTTAACCGCCATGCTATAGTTTCGTTTCAAGCACAATTCCGTGTTACATTTTTTTACAACAACTGTAAATGTTCTACGGTGTTATTAATCAAACTCGTACATTAACATTCAAAAATATTAGTTTTGGGTGTCTATTACGTCTGCAGATTTTTATTGCATTAAATTAGTGAGTGCGTTTAAAATATTTCTATTGTTTACAGCGGTAAAAGCACCCGAGACAAGTTATCCAAGCTGCCTAACTGCTGTTTCGGGCACATAGCCTTGCACTTCGCCCAAAAGCAATTGTCATTCATTTACACCAGTGAGGTCAAGGTCTCCTCTTGGTGGCCGTGGCACACTTCATGCCACCGTGGCCACGAGCTTCTCAGCGCAACTAGGGAAAGGAAACTATCTTTTGTAATCTCGCCGTTTTCCAAATTGGAATCACATGTAAATTAGAGGATAGGTTAGAAATATGAAAGTAAAAATATAAATAAAAATAACAATAAGCTTTCTTGAATTGATCTAAATCCCGCCTAATTGAATTTCAAGAGTAAAGCGTAAACTACCTACTGCTCTCTTGTGGCGAGGTGATCAACAGTATGAAGGGGTGATACCGATGTGCAACTCGTACCACGAACTCCCGCAGGTGGTATCGACCTTATCATCACTGATTTATATTCATCTCACGTAGGCCTACAATACAAGTCACTGAAATGAATTTCTTAAAATGTTACAGGATTACTAGCGTTTGAAGAACTAACAGGTCTTGCTCTTACAAGCAACGTCTAATAAGACTAATTACGCACAAGTGATAAGATATACTAATGAATGCGGATAGAAATCATCTAAAAACATTACCAGAACCATGCATCCTTAAATGTAGATATTGCCGAAAAAAATTGGGGTGTGTTACAATTTACTAACATCCAGAGTAGCAGCGAGCTAAAATGCAAAAATAAACACTTCAATAAAATATTTTAATTATACTTATATATTTTAATTTTTGAGTAAAATTCAGCATTTTTGTTTCGGGTTATTTTAGCTTTAATTAGAACAAATTAATAGGTTTTAGTATTCTCGGTTTGTAAACATTCACTCTTGATTATTATTAATTTGTTCATTTCTTTGAATTAAGTGTATTATTTTCCCCCGCGCATATAACAGTCGCCGGATTGATTTAATTTGCAATACTCACTTTGCATCATTTTTTCTGTTGTTGTAAACTGGTTTACACATACAAAGGTTCACTTGTAACTCTATAGTTTCAGGGCAATAATATTATTGTATTAATTTCTTGATAACATTTTTACCATTTTCAGATATTACGCTCCTACGTATTTGAAGCACTAATTTTCTTTAACATCCTATAACACTATATCTAAAATATATAAAGGAAATTATATAATAAAAACATTAACCGACTTGTTTACATGTTACACTTCTTTCTCGTTTTCCAAAGACTGTTAACGTTCTCTTAGGTCGCATATTCAGTGGGCATGAGATCCTCCATAAAGAGGTAGCGGTAATAGCAGGCCGCCTTATGTGGCTACTGTTTATGTGAAATATACACTCTGTATACACTGAAACCTGGTGAAGCGTAGTTATAATAAATTTCTTTTTTCCCAATTCTTGGCTTCTAATTCAAGATGTATAATTGAACCTAAGGAGACCTGGCCAAATTATGTCCGCATGAACTTTGAATGAGCGGGATGTTTATGTTGATAACCAGGATTGGAATTCTGATGACATGTCATCTTTTCATTTATTGAAATTCTAACATTATAGACGAAGTTACCTTCTAAATTAATTTATCACGACAAATGTATAGTTATTGGGTCATTTTTTGTAATTTTTGGCCTTTTATCAACTTTTGGCTCTTCTTTTTGGACCTTTGCGCCAATTTTGTTATTTTTATGTTTCCTTTCCGTGTTTTTTGTTAGTAAATGTATCATGAGTTTGCAATGACACACTAAAACAAAGTTTGTATTGTATCAGTTCATGAATTGCACGTTATCTTCAGTAACTCCCTCGACCTTTCAAAACTGACGGCTGTAAGATCGGAGCTAAGAATTACACTTCCTTCTAAAATAATTTATATTAAATATAATTTTATATAAATCAACTTTATATAAAATTGAAAATTCATGGAATAAATAAACATTTTCAAAAAATATTTTTGAGTAATTAAAACAAAATAGGTCATTTTCTTATTTTTAAGTAATTTTATAGGCCATTTTCCAAGTATTTTTAGGTCATCAGAATACGGACCCTGTTGGTAACTGTTCTTTGTATGCTGATAGCACTCGTATAATGTTTTTTCAGACTTCATCTGTGGTAATGCACGTGTCGAGCTGAACTCTGTTAATCCTGGTTTGTCGCAACGCCGCGCCGTCTTGACGCAGTGACGTCACCGCGTGCTTTGCATGGGCGGCGCCCCCGCGCGCGCGTGTCGCCCGCGAATGCGCTCGTGCGTTATGCATTCGCGTGCGGCGGAGGGTAATGCGTGCCCTGAAGGATGCATGGAACACTAACGTGCGGTATAAATTCACTAACGTCCACTGAGTAGGAAGTTGGTTTAACCCTTCCTTCTCTTCCAACTCGGTTGAGTTCGTTCACGGCTGCTACTGTTGCAAGCCCAGTAACTCGGATCGGGAGGCCCCAGGGTTTGAGTCCCGAGGGTTGATTTTCCGGCACTAGCTAAATAGATAGGCAGAAATCAGCCACTGTGTGCTACTAGCTGGCTGCTCTGAAAGCTAATAGTTTCCGTGGTTTCTCCGACTTATAATAGGAACACGCCGACTTATTACATTATATACTTGCCATGGTTTCTCCATATTAGGAACAGTACCCTAACAAATAAACCATTATCACGGGCGATCTTTCCTTCCTCACCCTTATCCCCAATTCTCCCCTTACACACACACACACACACACACATAGACTTAGAGGCACTTACTAAGCACACAAGTTCGTGCTTCTCCCAACTGGCGCAGTGCCTCGCTGGAGAAGATATCTAGGGGAGGTGACCTCTCAAAAAGGACGTGTAGGCTGCGCTGGATATCAAAAATAGAAATGTGAGTGAAAAAATATGATTTTTTAAAATTTGCCACCATTTCTCGAAAGGAAAGTACTCATAATCTGAAAAAAATGTACCTGATCTTAATTAAAGATCTAACTTTGAAGAACAGATTTCATTCAGGAAAATATATCTTCAATACTGTAGTTGCGAGAAAACACCAAAAAATATTTAAGATGAGAAAATGGTCTCCGTGCCATTTTCAAGTGTCATTTGCACAATTCGAGAAAAAAATTTCGAGAATATTTTGAAAATGTTCTTGGGTCTTGATGTAAAGCTTCCCCCCACCCCAATTTAAATATTCATATCAATCTCATGGGTCCGCGACATCACACTGATCGGGGAAAATCAGTTTTGGTGAAAATCCTGCCTACGGTTTAGCCGCTAGTGTTGTTCACATGCAGACGGAAGGACTAAGAGACGGACAAACGCTTTGCTGCAAGGCTCTTGCTGCTGCTCAACGCTGCTTGCTGCTTGCATCCAAAGCTCAAGAGTTTCTCGGCGTCATGATGTTATCACTAAGTTAGTTTAATGAAATAAAAATTATATTTATTTATAATTTATTTCAACCCATTTTTCCTCTACAAAAACAGAAAAAAGGCAGAAAGCCTTCAGGCAGTTCAGCATGTGTGCAGTTTCTGTTGGCATTTTTTGTATTTTAGGTTAAACCACGTACAAGCTTTTGTACTCAAATGTGCCAACACTTCTTATTGCAAATTCGGTTTTTGAAACCAATACATCACTTTCGTTTCTTTACTTGTGGTCAGCCTGTTACGTGAAAAAATACTGGAAAAGCATTTGTGTGCTCATGATGGATCACATGGCAAAAGTATATCTACTGCTTTATGTGAAGAACACTGTGTTCTGTGAATTACTGGATAATGTTCCTTGACAATATTTATCGTGTTTCACGGAAACCAGAAACATTTAACAAAATCCTTTCTTCGTGGAAATTAAAAGGCTCGTTTACATCAAAATAAATTTGATAAATTTTGTAAATACCAGAAAAATGAGAAAACACATTTCAATATTCAATGCAGATCAACACAATTATTCCAAACTCCAATGAAACGGACGCGTCAGAATAATGCATCAATAAAAAAGTACATTTGCGAAGCTACTACTCCATGCTACTACATCAACGCCTCAATTTCAACGTGTTATATTTCTAAATACACATTTTCTTGCTTTAATATATAAAGCGTAGTGTGTTGCAATAATTTCAGAAAGTTTAGAAATCATTTCTAAGGGAAATTGTTCTATAAAAAATAAAATATTTTTATATTGCCCAAAACAAACAGAATACGCATTCAACAGAATACAAAAATATCATCCAAAATCATCATCTGTGTCACGCTTGGGACTGTGCCTAGACAGAAATGGGTATTTTTTTAGACTATCCTGACATACGTTGGTAATTGTTGATTTGTTAACGTGTGTTAGAAATGTAATAATTATTATAAGTATTGTATAGGACTATATTGCGGTTTTAGGTTTAAAATGTGTATCCATACTTGTCTGAACACTACTTGGAGTGAATAGGTGCAGGCTTGTGTGTGTGAGGATTCCTAGGTCTGTGTATGTATGTTCGCGTGTATGTATGCATGTATATTAATGTTATATGTAAGTTTAATTATCTAAACGTTAGTGTATTTTCATTTGTAGTGTATGTATGTAAATGTCATCTGCATGGTCTAGGTAATAACACTGATTTTTTATATATTGTTTTTTTTATTTGTAATTGTAATTGAACTTTCATATTTATGCATTCTGCCACCAGGAAACATCTGCCCAATTGGTGAATAAAACTTATGTCTATAAAAAAACTCAGAAATTTGAGAGCAAAGAAATAGAATGCTAAAATGAGAAAAAATTAAAATAACATTATCAACCTTCCTCTGCTTGTCTGAAGAGCTTCGCTCGAGATTCGGATTTGTTCATCTCCACGCGATGTGAAAATTCAAAGCTCCGCAATTTCCCCCTCTTACGATACCAGGCCCATTAGTTTCAATGCAGATTCCTAACTGCGTCAATGGATCGCTGAAAGCGTGGCACACGCAGAACGTGAATGGGGAACACGGAATATACATAGCATTACGGCACTTGCCTCTGCATGCCTTCCACCCTGGAGGGAATCTGGCAGAGTACAACATCAATGCATTTCCAATGGAAGAACAAAGTTCTTTGTTAATTCAATGCGAATTGATCACAAGTATTATGTTAAGATGAATCCCTCCTCGTTTCTCATAGCTATTAGGTGAAAATGTTAAGTTATGCTTAAAGACCAAACGAGTAAGTTCATGCTATCCTATTTCGCTATGATGCTACGGACAAAAAATCAGTGAATGAAAAATGTAGGAAATGAATGGATTTTCTCCCGCGTGGATTAAGCATCCTTAAACGAGATTCTGAAAATAAAATTAATGAAACCAAAAAATGGTTGATGTCAATTATCTTTACCTTCTATTCTCACTCGCTACGTTGATATCTCCATTAAGTAATGGAGGCTCTTGCAGATATTTTTCTAGAAGAGAGACAGACAGAGAGAGAGAGAGAGAGAGAGAGAGAGACAGAAAGACAGAGAGAGGCAGAGAGAGACAGAAAGACAAAGTGAGAGAGAGAGAGAAAGACAAAGTGAGACAGAGAGAGAGAGAGAAAGAGAGAGAAAGAAAGAGAGAAAGAAAGAAAGAGATAAAAAGAAAGAAAGAGGGGGAGAAAAAGAGAGAGAGAGAGAGAAGAGAGAGAAGAGAGGTAGATTTGCCCTTTCATCCGAGCTTCTAGTAGTCGAAGGTGTAAGATAACACCATGCACTATCTCCCCACTACTTGCCCCGAGTCGGGACGTGCCTAGTTATGCATTGATCTACATGAAAGAGATATCAGTACATGGCGGTTCATTGGAGGAACCCCTCTCACACGTCGTAGGGTTTCGATAAAAAAAGTCATCTTCTGGTCGCGGAAGCACTGATAATGAGATAATGGCCATTTCACGAATGAAGAAAAGACTGAGAGTTACGTGTCAGAGAAATTGTGATCTTTTAGGTGACACTTAAAAGAGTATGTAGTTTGAAACTCGATTAAATTAGATTTACTATGAGTTACCTGCTATAAAATTGCACATACTCCCTTAAATAGCAAATCAAATATTTTACTTTGTAACACACATTCAAAAGAAGAAAATAAATGAGGCCTTTCCTCCCAAACACTACACCCTTCCACTGAAGGGTGTTTACCGTGTACTCTCGGTAAACACGAAAACTCAGCGCATACCAAAGCAGCGGATTTGTTAATTTCCACGCAGATCGCGACAACATGAAGCAATCCCTAAACGCGTGAATCCCTCTCGGAACCCGCATCCCGACTCCGCATACACAAAATAGCACGCGGCGACGCTCTGCAGCTCGGCCGCTTGCCCTCCGCCCTTCGAGTCCCTCCCGCCTCTGAGAGAGCGCCGTAGGGCGCATGAGTTATGCACCGGCTGCCTCCGAGGGCGTGGCTCATGCAATACTTAGCAGCGCCGCTCTCTATCGCTTACGGGCCTTTGGGGGCGGCCCGACTCCACGCGAAACCGGGCTGGCGGGGTGGGGAGCTCACCAGCGAAACGCATTTGTTTGTCGTGTAACGGTTCTCGCGACGGTGGGCAATCTGCGTTGACGATGAAAAGACTGAATTACTGGTTGTAGGAAAGAAAACAATCAAAAAAAGGAATAAATATAATATTGTTAGGTGATTTATTATTATTATTATTATTATTATTATTATTATTATTATTATTATTATTATTGTTATCATTATGATCATTGTCGTTATTTTCATTATTATCATTACTATTAATCAGTGACATCAGTTGATGGCCTGAGTCATCTTCGTCGGGTTCACCAAAGAATTTTTTTAGGACCAATACAAGGGGAAAATTTCGTGTTATTAGAAAACTCAGTTTAAACCTTGATTACTTTACATGCAATTTAATGTTTTCCTTTTAATGAAAGTAAAGTGAGAAAGAGTGAAGAAAGTAAAATTTTCTTAGAGAAATTGCCATAGTTTCGAAATTGGATCACATAACAAATGAAGTGATCATAGATAGTCCGCAAGTTTGAGGTGTTTTTGAAATTATAGATAAATACATGGCTAAGCCAATTACTGCGAATGCATGACGGCAGCATGCCAAAAAGAATAATTCAGTCCCCGAGGTAGAAGAAGTTTTTGGCGTCCAGTCAAACGATGGTGTAGGCAATAGACCTCT
Source organism: Teleogryllus occipitalis (assembly GCA_011170035.1). Classification (NCBI taxonomy): domain Eukaryota; kingdom Metazoa; phylum Arthropoda; class Insecta; order Orthoptera; family Gryllidae; genus Teleogryllus; species Teleogryllus occipitalis. The sequence continues at coordinate 99,161 of BLKR01004114.1, forward strand.
GGACTTTAAGCTTGAAGAAGAAGATAAAAGTAAAGTTTGTAGTTTCACACGTTTCAGATTCCCTTTCAATGAACGTGTTTATTTGAAAAGGATAAACCAGTTTTTCGATTTATTGACGATAGAGTAAATAAGATCAAACCACATCAAATATAAGGCGGGATTACAAATAAATCGGTTCAGAGGAAATTTCGTAGATCTTCAGAGCTCTTAAGTCATCTGCAATGTTATCTAAAGGGAAAAAAAGTGTGATAATCGACAAACCTTGTTTTTATGAACATTACGTTTTTCTGTACTCTCAGCACGGGGCGTAATACAATGACAAATGCAATATTTTTTATCTTGTCGATAAAATCGCATCTCAGAAGAAATGTATACAATTATTAATTGTAAAACAAAATCAATTAAGAAAGAGTAAACCGCTCAAGTTATATTAGAACATTCGCAAATGAATATACAATAGTATTACACTATTTGTTGTTTATTAGTCCTTTAATTCTCTAAACATCATATGTAATAGTTAATAAAATGTTACAGTTGTTTATATTTGCATTGTAAAAATACTGAAACCACATATTTGCACCGTAAGAATATTTTATAGCACACTTTAAATACACTACCATAGTTTACCCATATTTAGCAAAATTCCCTGTAGATCGTGAAAAAGAAACAAACAAATTCGTTAATTTTCAAAGGAAAAACAAATGGAACTCTCTGAACTGTATTGCTATTTATTTCATGCTTCTGCATAACTCTTTTAATAATTATATTTAATTACTTCAAATCCTTTCCTTCTCACTTAATACTCGTATTCCTACTCACTTCTCTCTTTCCGACGTAAAAATAGATTCTCACTTTCCCCCACACATGCATTCTAATTATAGTAAATATTCTATAAAAAATTATCTTAGTATTCGTAAAATTGTATGCCTTCTCTGAGAAAAGCGGAAAATTTAATGTCTTCTGTAACCGGGATAACAACGGGGCCTTGAGGATGAATTAACACAGGACGGGGGGGGGTGATCGGACGCGGTACTTGGCCCGTTATTTTAGGAACTGCACTGGTATCCAGAATTGATCGTGAAAAACTCTGAATGATGAATTGGAGATCTCCGCTGGTCTTTTAGAATTGTTACACACAATTTGGATTGACCCAGCTACCTACTAGCTTTACGTGGTTAGCTACACCGTCGGTACTACGTCATAAAATCTCGTGTATTTTCGAAGCTGCAATTACGAACTACATACGTTAATTCATCAGTTAAGTAACCTTTCAAACAAAGTAAATTTTCAAACAATCTTTTAATTCGGAAAATTTAATACTCAAATATTTTGTTCATATGCAAAAGATAATAATACCTAATGTCTTCGTGAAGTTATGGATTTTTTTTCTACATGCAAGGAATACAAAAAATTATATGATCGTATTAGCATCAACATAACACAAAATATTCCACTAATGTACATCACTCTACCACATTTATTTGTGATACGGTAACCACAAATCACTTGAACACATTCATCTCGGGTTTAAAGACATTAGGGTGATGTTCTTGGATGGAGAACAACATTTCGCGATAGAAAAACTGCAGTAGTTAAATAAAGCAAGAGAGGGAGAGAGATTCAGTAAAATGCTCCATGCTTTAACTGTTTTCGAATTAAATGGTTTGGAACAACGTAGATAAAGTACGAATCAATACAGACTTTCGAATGAAAGCCGTTATCTCTCAAATGTACTGTTTGCATACCAACTACCGGTTACATAAGCGAATTTATTTTGATAGAATTTTTTGTAAATTGCAGTATTCACTCCACGCTTAAGGTTATGAAACGCTGCAGCTTAAATATTCGGAAACCGATAAAACGATTCCAGGCCAATATTAAAGATCATACAATATTGACTTGTAAATTTTTATTGAATGGCAACTTCGGTTTCATTTCGTTTCTGTGTACTAAAATTGTATGTCACAAACTGATTATATCTCCCTCTGCGCAGCTTGTTCCGCCATCAATTTCAGTAATTTGTCAGCAAAGTAGATAATAATCAAAATTATCAACATTTATATAAAAGTGCTTAATTTTTATGAAAATATGTCACCGAATGCACATGGGACGAAAATATATTTGACACACGTCACTCACTAGAAATGATTCGTTCATTTTTATTAAAAACAACATTATTTTATACTAGTGTGTAAAAAGTATAACAATAAAACTGATTACTTCCAATAAGGAAAATTTCTGTTTATCCTTAAAAAAATTGAATTTTGACTGATCTCACTTGTAAAAAAATTAATTTAATCCTCAGTTTGGCTATTTAAGAAAGAAGCAAGGATGAATCAGGGTTTCAGTAGATAAATAAATCTAGTGTACTTGATACTTTAAGTATTGAAAATAAATATTCTACTAATAATTTTTGTTATTAATAGGTTTGAAGTGTTTTTATAGTTATTTTATATTTTCATTGTTTATGCAACTGAAGAGGAACCGACACAGTTCTTAAAACTTTTCCGACCACTTGTGCATATACCATTTTCTTATAGCACGACGCAACACTGCAGCTTTGCCAAAACCACATCTTTAAAGTAACCAAGGGAAAGTCTTCCAAAATAACAAGAGAGCAATATAACCACAAGGAGAATTTAATTTCATGGAATAACTACGAGGAGGAAGTCGGCAAGTGATTGTGAAACTTCGTACGGTCGCGAGTTTGCATACGAGTGTATGAGCGTGTGTGATTGTGTGTTTACATGTATGCGAATATGTGTATGTTTGACTGTCTGTATGCGCGCACGTGAGTGTTAATGAGTGTACGTGTGTGCGCGTGAGTGTGTGTGCGACACATGAGTGCGTGAGTATGCGTAAGTGCACGTGAGTGCGTGAGGATGTGTGTGCGTATGCGTGCGTGTTCGTGAGTGTTCATTATTGTTCATGCGTGTTTGTGAGTGTTCGTGCGTGTTCGTGAGTGTTCGTGCGCGTTCGTGAGTGTTCGTACGTGTTCGTCAGTGTTCGTGCGTGTTCGTGAATGTGCGCGTGTGAGTCTACGTAAGTGTGTATGAGAGTGTGTGCGTGTGTGCCGGCGCGTGTCCGTGTCCATGTGAGTAGGATGCTTCTCGCGTTTTGCCGAAGGCGCTGCTCCCCCGACGCAATTACCCACTTGTTTGTGTACACTGCAGAGTGCCACCGCTCGGCGATTCCAGCACGGCGCGAGTGCGCGCGCACGCACGGTCTCTCCGCCAGGGGCGCCACCGGCGACCGCTTTCGTCCCCTCCCCCCCCCCACACCAACCCACCCAACGGCAAGTCACACGTGTCGTTCACAACGGGTCTGCCAACGCCACCAACGTGATTCACAAGAACAATAAATCGATCGGCGAACGGCATAAACTGCCGTCTTTTGAATCTATAAGCCTCCGACCTTCATAAGCCTACGGCAGTGAAGGCGGTTGTGGAGAAAATACTTAAGTTGTCATTAGATGGAGTAACAATGTTAATACCCTTTATTGAAAGAACAGAGGATAAAAATTAAAATCAGTGGTTTCTTTCAATCTTTTATACTTAATACATTTTTAATGCTTCTTAGAAAACACAAGCGTGAAGTGATGCAAACTTTTAAATCACAAAACATCTCAATCTTCCTAAACAAAAGGTGAGTGGAATAATTATATTACCAATCTTGCATACGTCGCCAGACCGCAGGAAAGCAGTCTCATCAACATTTGTCATCAATATTTGTGAATCGTAAATAAATATGAATCTTTAAAACAAATCCTTTACGAAACTATTCACGCTGTGGTTGAGCACTCAATATTTTCGCCTTGTAATGAAAATTTGTGAAGGAATTGTATAATGAATCTCGTATAAGCGATCAAAATGCAGAAATGCATTAAAGGCAATATCAGTTTCAAATTATTACAAATATTTAATTGCATTTAAAAAAAAGGAATTACAAAATTGCTATATTTCGATTTACTGATCTCTCGACAATAAAAAGGTTGGTAAAGAAAATGAACCCAGTACTAAATATGTTTTTTTTGTTTTGTTAATAAAAGCGCTGAGAAATACATTGGGTGCTATCAGGGAGTGTCATCACAAAACTCCGTCATGGGAAGGTGAAGCAGAGAATTGCTGGAAGTTCTTAAGAAAGACAAGGCAAGAATCGAAATTCACCACATGCACCAATATAGAAAAATCAACTATTCCTTAAAAAATCTTATAAAACCCTAAAACCGCTTGAAGTTTCATAACAATACGAAATGATAAAACTGATATAACTGCTTAATAACAATATTTCGTACTTGATAATAAAAAAGAGGAGAATTACCTATCATGATTGAAAAAAAAAAACAAATAGACAAAATAAAAATATTATCATTTTCTTTTTTTCTAACAAGACACTGTGGTTCAGTATATATTGTGACATGTTCAGCACGCAAATTTCAATCTTGCTAATGAAACTACAGTAAGAAAAAATTAATCGCGTAAAGCAAGAACATGAATGGAAGTGCAGAGAAGAAGAGACAAATAAAGTTGTAATGCATCTTACAACACAGTAATTGTAACATCTTAAGCATTTTAGGTAAACAACAAAAACATTTTAATAGTTATTAACGTTAATAGACAGATTAAGAGCAAATAGAAATCACTGTTAAGAGCAATATAGATTAATAGACATATATAGACACTGACAATATAGACTGATTAAGAGCCAATAGAAAGCACTGAGACAGTAGCTGTTGTCTTATCGGTCGGGCTTCCTTCAATACCTTTCGCAATACCACCTTGTTATAAACACTTCATAAAAGCATAAATACCTTTTGCTTCGAATGGAAGTACTCTTATGGTATCTTTCTCTTCAACCCATCTTATTAACCGATGTGTAACACTAGTAGTTTCAAGCATGGTGCACTCGATCTCTCCAGGCGAGTGTTCAGGAGAAACAATGTTTTGAAACATTCCAAGCAGAAAGCATGCAAATGAATATTTAAAGATTTCTCACAGAAATGAAGGCGCCCTCGTGTTTTCCACTGCGGTTACAACGAAGTAGAGCAAAAGTAACCCACTCTTCTCGCTTCAACGCGGAACAAAATTTCCGCACCAACTTCACAGAAAAGTCGTGCTTTAGTAATTCGCAGTGAACTTTCGTGAGGGTGCTGTGGAACTGATGCTGTCGGTTAGCGGGAACTTGAGTGAATGTGAAAAGAGGTTGTTCTGGAAAAGAAAGCGAATCTTGTAGTTTCACAGTTCTTCCGAAACAGTGAGCGTTAAATGCGTCGTGTTTGGAATACGATTACTTCCATACTAATACTGTTACTTCTGTAATCGTACTACGAGACGATTGCGGCCGTAAAATAAGGCATTGATTGACTGAATGATTGGTACTTGTTTCTGTTGGTAAGGAGGAAGTAGACTACAGCACTTGTCTCCTTTGCTGGAAAATATATCAGAACAAATGGGTTTCTCATTGTCAAAGTCAGTCTCAAAGATCTCATTTCTCTCCTTCACAATATAATTTTGGAGGCTTTCATGATTGGTGTATTATGTTGAACGATGTTGTTTTTTTTTGTGGATGGGATGCGGATATTACGAAATGCGTACGGATATTCTGAAATGCTAACAAAAAGCATTAATCCTTCGTTAGGCGCCCATGGGTCTAGTAGTGCAACCGAACTCCGGCTGATCGCAAGTGCTCCTTAAGGGTACTTTAAATTGTTTAAAAGGAGAAAGGGATTCTACTTTAAAAAGCAAGTACGGAATAATGAATTCCGAAAAAAAAGACATGAAAGTTTGGGGATATTGAAGGAAGAGGCAAATTATGTATATCTTGACGTTATTTTCTGAAATATTATCTTGAATGTACACTTTAATTAAAAATACAACTACTTAATATCACCATATCAAATGACCCATTCAATTTTCGAACATTAACACACACATAAATATCACCATCCAAAAATTAACACTACTGTATACAAATTCAATCAACATTATCTTTATACTATTTACAATTTAACAAAATTTATACCCTTTTGAAATATTTAAGACCTATTTTTTAAACGATTCACATACAGGTTTCTATTTAAATTCCTCCAATTAAACATTTTGACATCTTGAAACAAGAAAATAAACACAAGAAATTTTATAAATGACGGAACATAGTCTTTTGACTGAATGTTTTGACTCCTTCCTAATTAAATTGTACAGATTCCTGCGGTATATGATTATTTCTAAAATCTTCAATACACGAGCAGTGCACTATTACAATACAATTAAAATAATTAACTCAAATAACATTATCTTTTCTGTTGAAATTCTGTTATATTCTAACTTTTATCAAAATATCTACACATTAATCTACTCTCTAGATTTTTGTAACTCCTAACGGTTTTCATTCCGTTATAGTCAACTTACGTATATACCGCGGACTCCGTGACCTTGCCAAGACACGCTCACAGTGTAGCAAAGCACTTCCTTCTTAACCCTTGCTGCAGTTTCGAAGGTCGACCTCGTCGCTATCTTCAAAGTTTTCCTCATTACAGAATATATAATAACTCGTTCGGTTGGTTACATACAGTATCGATGAAACTGGCTACTTCTAAATCGTACTCCTCCTTTGATAATGGGCTGTTCCGTGTCTGCACTCTATTGCATGAGTCCTTCAGCAGTAGCCGCACCTCCAGTCTTACATGCCACGAAATCTGTCGCCGATGCAGATTTCGCTTAATTTATTTTAAAAAATGGTAAAGGTCTTGAATCTCCCAAAACTAAAGCAGTAATATGAATTACGTCATTACGAATGATTGATCACGAATTATCTTACGAATACGTGTTCACCTTCTCCTTTTCCCATTCTCCCTTAAATATTTTATCTTTAGTCATGTATTTATCACATTTCATATGAAGATATCATTTATTTCAATTATAAGACTTTTTCCAGCTTGCCTCCAGTAGAGCGACATTTTCAATTTTTCAAATTTTTTCCATTAGCTCACGTTCAATAATATGCAAAAACTACTGTTCTAGGCGACGTACAGTGGTCTATTTTCAATATTTAGGGGGACATTGCTCATTTTGAATTGAAATCAACTGTATAATAGTTTTTTTTTGTTAATTTTATATAATTTTGAAATCTTTATCACTCTTAACTGCTGTTCCATAATATGCAAAAGATATTCGAATCGTTTTTCTGCGTATTATTGCGTACAAACAAGGATATACATATATTCTATTATTAAACGAATTGTAACTAATTTTCTTGAGCGCCTTCTCTTTGTTCTGGTGCTCAACGTATCAAATTCTCTTTGATGATGTGTCGTGGATATTCGTGGTCGTATATCATGTCGAAGAAAGATCATTTCTTCTTCTAATCAGTTTTTATTTTGTTTCAAAAATGTTTCCTTCCGCCTTCCGCTTGCTTTCCAGCGATTTACAATTGAGATAGTAGAAAATCTAATTTTATTGATAATATCGTCTTCTGGAACATTCTGCACTCTCAACATTATCAAATCAACTACCTTCTTTCTCACATGAGTTTTATTTGCCTGAGACAGAAGACCTTTGTGCGAAAGAAATCCAAACAATTCCAGACGCGTCACTCCCTGTCGCGCACCTACCGACAAATATAACTAAATAACACAATTTCCGCAAATCTCCGCACATTAAAATTAGTCTCGTTTTAAAGGTAGGTAAATACTCTACATCATATAAAAAATTGGTCATGTTACAACGAGGTCCTTTTTTGTTCTACTCCAATGAATTTCGACTAAGAGTTATACACCTTCATTCCCTCCCGTTTTATAATAAAATAAATTTAAAACTTCTAAAACGATAAACACGTATTAAAATTAATATATAACGTACCTGAAGAGCCAGATTTCATGATGGGATAAAACTTTTCACACTGGAATATAACACGCACGTACTAGGACACCTCGAACACAGCCTACCGAGCGACCTCCAAACAAGACTGAGCGCGCTCTGTGTCTTTCGCTTCGTTTCAAGAATCCTTATCGTTCTACGCTTCATAGAATATGGTCTATTCATACTTTTTCGAACAAATCAAGCTTCTGTTCACACTCCTGAATCGATACATTGAGGTTTCAACAACTTTGGTTTCAAGGCAAATGTCCCCGTAAGTGAGCAAAATAGACCACTGTGCGACGTCTCGATTAGAAAAGACCCAACTGCCGTCTAGATCATTCGGCGCCGCACTCGAATACGACCTGATCGATTCTCATTGCGAAGTTCGCTGACTTCGCGCCATTTGGTCCCTTCTCCAACCTCTGCGGAGTTCTCTTCTTGCGACAAGCACTGTAGGGCTACACTAGATTAATTGCGTTTTAAAAATCCAATATCTCAATAATTTGAAGGCGTAAATTTTCGAAATCTGGTGACATCATGTGTTGGATGATTTGGCATCCAGTGGTTATGTTGTTTGAATAACAATGTATTCTACTTATTATACTGTATGCGGTGTAAATTATAGATGGTGCAGGAAAGGTAAGAAGATTTCGTTTAGAAGACAATGTTTAAGATAAATATAATGAAGAGGAAAATTCTAATTGTGAATCGAACTATGAATGTTAAAGAAAAGTCTGTACATTTAGATATGGGTCACGAAGAAGTCAAAGAGATTTTAGAACAATCATTGTAACTTTTGGGGGGACACTTATTTTGGTACACACGTATGCAAACATGATGCGTGTAAATGGAAATGGACTACAAATGGGAGAGAAATTTACTTAGGAAATGGCTAACTGCATACACATCGACAGAAGAACCAAAAGAAATAGTTTTGCTCCAAGTTCGTTACTCCAGCAGTAGCAAAGATCACTAGATCAGCAAGGTCCACCATCATCAGAACTAATTTAAAAAAAATAACTAAAAAGTTAAAACCCCAAAATAAAGTAAAATTTCTCCCGGACCACAGAGTAAAAAGAGAAAGATGTTACAGTCATTCTACAAGGGGAAAAATTGCAAAAAAATGTTTGGAAACAATGTGATATTTTTTAAAGTTTACCCAAAAATGCACAAATCTTTGAAAACATTCTCTAATGTAAGCATCACTGATGTTGGTAAAGAATAAGCCAGGAAATAATTAAGACTCCTTGTTTAGTATTTATTTTACGTAATATTTTGGTTTTTGTTCTACATCAATATGTAAAATAACGTATAATAAATAAAGTATCTCGAAAATGTACAGTGTATTCTGACATTCATTTTTCATCAAATACCCTTCAAACACTTCCTCAGACAATAAAGAAAATTCATTCCATCTAACAGAACCATATACTGGTCTAAAAAACCGGGTGCGGTAGCTCAGTGCAACAACTGAAGTCACTTCAGCGCCTCTGACCGGGAGGTCCTAGGTTCGAGTACTGACGGCGGTAGGATTTTCGAAACTAGCTTTTCAGCTAGGTCGAATTCAGTCGCTGTCTAGAGGAGAATTCTAGCGGCCGGCTGCTCTGATCGGTATTTTTCCGTGGTTTCTCCGATCAACATCAGGCGAATTCAGGAGCAGTTCACGGGCCACAGACCGCGCGCGATTTTTCCTTCCTCTTCCTTGTCCTATCCTCTCCTCTTACACACACACTTACACTAACATGCACTACACTACCACATATCCCGGGAGACCGGTCGGGAGCTTAGACCTTGTCCCGGCGGGGGCGATGCCCCGCTGGTGGGAGAGTCCTGGTTAGGGGGAAATCCCACTAGCCGACGGTAGGTCGGCCCCGGATCTCGCCATCCATCGGGGAAAGATCACCGCCATCTCCCGGGGAAAACATGCATTACACTTACGGGACCAATGACCAAAGCAGTTGACACGCCCGGAAACACAATCAGTCAATCAAAAACCGGTCTAAAAACAAAAACGAATATTGTAGGGAGCTAGTAGTTCCAGCGCGCTCCCAAAAATGACACGCCTAACAAAGGGTTAACAACATTTTAAAATTTTTCTCAAAAAGTATTTGCAAATATTTGGAATATTTTATCTCGAAAATAAAGGAGAACGATTATAAAATGTCGCTGGAGTTTCCATTCTACCCTCAATTTTCGAAACTTGCAAATGTTCAGATTTTCTTCGGTGTATTTCTACTATTACTACAATATTGAAGATAGACTTTTTTCATTTATAAAATATGTTTTTGGGAGACATCTTTAAGTCAGATTACGTTGTACAATGTTTCCAAAACATGGCTCAATTTTGTTTCATTAAATGTTATATAGAACAAAGTATGGTTACGAAAATAGCGCAGATTATATTATTGATTAAGTCCCCATTTTAAAAAAACTGGAAAAATTTAAAGTAGTAAAAGAACATTATTGTTGACAATTATCTTTAATGAAGTCTGTTCTTCAAAAATAAATATTTGAATACGGTGATGCACAAGTATGAAAAATACTAGATGTTTCGAGTAATTTATTTCCTTAATAAAACAAATATTTTTTCTCTCATGAGTCGTTGGTTATTTAGTTTTTAACATTCGTTTGTAGTTAAAACATTGTGCGTCATGAAAACATATGAAAAAATTTATGGTCGAACAAATAAGAATAAATGTTTTTTTAAGTGTGCCTCAACGACATATAATGCCAAAAGATTGCCAAAAGTTATTCTTATTCAAATATGGCAAGGCTGACTTATACACGGAAGGAATTTGACATTTGAGAAACTTGATGAAGTGCCACTCGAAGCTTTTGTGTCATCAAATGCGTTTTAGCAGTATATATAAATTTTGGCCGACCCATTATTAGTAAAAACTTAATAGTGTAAATATATAAAAATGTGTGCGATTAGGCGGAAGAGCTGATCCTGAGCATTACCTGTAATATAGATTTATTATTATTATTATTATTATTATTATTATTATTATTATTATTTATATTAATAATAATAACAATGCCATTTTTATTGAAGTGAATTATATTACTCAAATACTATTCTTTTTTAATTGGAATGTTTTAATGAAAGTGGCTTTTATTACACAAAATTTACAGTATTATTTATTCTCCTTTCAATAAAATTCAGTATATTAAATATTCTCTAATGCAAAAAAATTGGAGACTTTTTGGAACAATGTATTGTTTGACAATTGTCGCGTTTTACCCAAAATTTCGTATAACCTTATATTTAGAAAAACGTTATTAAAAAATGATTTAAATTTAATTTTGGAAAATATATTGCATTAAGAAAAGTCTCTATTGTGATAGGTCTGAAATCCCGGATTTAATTTCAGTGGTATTGAATGCAGGATCGGGAATCAAAGAATATGCGTTGTTAGGGCAACCAATAAAGACTTGGTGTCATGGCGCTGTTCATTTGGGGAGACACGGCCCCAGAGACATTACATGCGAAAGGTGTGGGAAGGGCATTGATAGCCGCGATTTTGTAGGAAGGTGGAAATAATCACTCTCTCGAAAGCTACCGAACTGAACACATCGAAAGCAATCGGTGGGAGTGAATATTTTTTTTAGCATAGACTGGTCTATTAGTTTAATGATAATGAGTTGGATAACTTATGATTAGTTTTGATAGCTTGGCACTGTGTAGAGTAAGCCGCCAAAGGAGTTATTTGCATTGAATTACAATTTTAATCTTTGTTATTGTAATTTGGGGTTTGGATTTGAACTCAAGTAGACTCCGCGTTTTGAAGGGATTTATATTTGGATAGCTCCGTAGATGGGAGGAATTTTCAATTAGTCTGCTGAAAATAGTCGCGCTTATGTGTTTCATCCGAAGCACACCCAGGGCAAGTCGCGACCGCGTATTAATTTAATAGAAATTTTTAAATCCTATGGTACAAAATAGTGGAGGTTATTCCGGAAACATTTTTAATCTATTCTAAAGATAGGCAAGAAAGTGATAATAGGAATATCGAGAAGATTCCACTGACAACATTGAACCCGAAGACATCCGAGAAAGACATCTGAGAAGTCATTGTTGTAAGCTTGCGAACTTTATTCAAAGCCGTACGGGACCTTAGTATTTGTACAGAGAAAAGTTAATCATTTCATTAATGAGCTCAATAGAATTTATAAGAATGTCAGAATAAATGTAAAATTTTTATGTTTTGAGAAAAGAAAAGGCTGATAATTTACGGTAGTTTCCTTCAATTCCATCAATAGAGCTTCCAGAAATCGTTTTTCTATACACGTCCACATGGATCAGGAAAATAGTAAAATATTGTATGTTGAAACTCATTTTTAAAATTGAGTGTGAAATTATTAAAATAATTTTTAACATTGAGAGAATTTATTAGCAAAGCAGGGCAACGGAAAAAATAATAATGTTGATAATACCAGAGGAAATAATCCCCTTCATAATACTATGTAAGTGTTTGTAAATAGAATCAATATTTAGTAATATTAAAAACTCAAAAAAGCAGATTAGTTCTTATAATACGTTTCGAAAAGAACTATCTTTTGCAGCTTTAGGACTTCCATAAATTTTGATGAAATTGAATTTTATTCCTATTTATAAGAACATCTAATTGAGCACTAAGTCTAATTTAGAAACTAGACATTTTTTAGAAACGTTTCAGCTTGTTATTTTGATATTTAATGCAGTTCTACCCGAAATGAGAAGATCCTTTTCAAATTTGAAGGTTCTAAATTACATGAGATCTCTTGGAGAGTAACAATTTTGAAAGCATCTTTAGTACGACACAGGAGTTCCTTTTGCTCACAGCCGGCTAGAAGGACATACGGTTAGAGGTTGTTAGATCTAAAGATATTAGGCCTAATGACCGAAGAATAGTATGTTGACGAAGATGACCTATTTTATTTCTTCTGATAAGAACGTCAACAACACCAAATAAGAATTGCCACAACTAATGACAGAAGGCCTAATTTTTAATGTCTAATGTCAGATGGTCTGTGAAAACACGTCTAATGAAACATTGGTCTAATTTTTAAAAATGTCTAATTATACCAAATATTAATTGCATATGAAAAGAAACGAGTGTTAAAATTTCAGTCTTAAATACCGGTTGTTGGTGGAATGTGGAATTTTAATCTGATGCTCAAAGACCGAAGGTATAAGTCCATATCACCACGATCTTTATAATTTTGGTAATTTGCTACCAATCGAACTACTTGCCTTTGAATAATTTTGTATATCTATTAGACACCTTTGTATATCTATGAGTCCGTATTAATTGAACCTTCTAATTGTAGACCTCTTTTGGTATTAGACGGAATATACGTCTTGTTCATTAGACCTAACGAGTATTACCTTTTGTCCGTGGACCTAACGATCTGAAAGTGGTTCATATCATTAAATAACTATTTATGTTAGCAGTAAACCACCAAATGTTACGTCTGTCTATTGGAATCTCTTTTGTACCATTACAAACCATTATTTCCACTCAGTACACGAGAAAGAAAAAAATCAGTCATGTGAGTATTAGTAGTGTAATAGTAATTTGTCTATTAGAAACATAAATGTCTATTTAACTGTATGCAATTTTCTTTATAAATATCAGAGTACAGCTGTTATGATCTCTGGCAATTGAATGGCGCTAGCACAATACACTTCAGAGAAACTCCAGATAATGCCATTAATAAGTACAGAGTGGAATTTTAGATCTGTATGTGCAACGACCGTACACGCAAAAGGACCTACTGAAGGCAAATCGATGAAAACACTGACAAGTAACGAATGCATTGGATCAATGTACCAGCACAAGCTTGTAGATGGCTTTTAGAAGCTATTATTACTTCAAGACTTCAAAGGCATCAACTCTGCCTGTCACCAGAGACACACACATGAAATTATTTTTCTGAACGTGGGTTGTATTTTATGTAACATGTGCAGAACTGTGACATGTTACAAAAAGGCTTTGAATATGAGTGACAAAGATTGGAAGCGTAAGTCTACGACCTTAGTTGTCATATCTCAAATAAAATTGATGCCTAATATTGCAATATGTCAAAACACATTTCGAATACAAAGCGTTATTTCAATTTAGACATATTAATAATAACAAACTTTTATTTGATTTAGTTCACATTTAATATCAAAGCCATATTTCAAAAATGAACTTAGTATTAGTACTTAAATTTGCAATTTATTTTTTAACTAGATCTCCGACGCTCATTCTAATAATTCAATGGAGTTTTAGTAGAGGGAGTTTTCCTAGAAGTGAAATTTGTTGTTTAAGGAATTATATATACTAACTACATGTACAATTACTTTATTAGTAAGTAGTGAGTTTAATATTTTTTACGTATTCTGACTCACGATGATAGAGTTAAATTTGATTTTCACTTTTTTACAAACTTTTATGGCGTAACTCCCTCTGGGAGGTAAGAGAATTTCCATGAATTTTTCAAGATGGATGAATCTTCTTTCTTGTTTTTAAAGTTCAGAGTTTGTTATCGGTGTTTGTGATTATTATTTTTTTCAACTTTTTTCCGTATTCCGTTCCTAATGAATTATGTGCATCCAAGGAGTAGAGACTCTCCATAATTATTCTTTTATATAAAATAAATAGGTTTGAATAATTATTTTTTAGGAATTGTTTAAACAGTTCTTCTAGAAAACCACTGTGTCATACATATTTCTAAGGCTATTAGGCATGAACGAAAGTCAATTTGTAAAGAAATGCAAAATATGTTTACAAATTATCACAACATATCAAAAACGTTTACCGATTTGATGTGTAACCAACTTTCTCATATAAAAACTTCTCAGTCGATGATTGGTATAGAGTTCCAAAGTCCTTAGTATTGTTTAAAAAAAGATTTATCAGGTGGTATATAATTTATATTTTTGATAACGGTGTATGCATTATGGATCATCGTATAATATTATAGTTCCTTATTTTATATTAGTGGGGTTCCCGTTTTTTTTAAAGTCGACGGAAAACTAAGTAAATTCTGTGGTCTTGAAATATTAGGTTTCTTTCTTAATTGTAATATAAGACAGGAAGTTCTGGGTATTTCATGTAAAACATGTAATATAATATGTCCAAATACTTTTCATATCTTTATTAAACAACTTTAGGTTTCACACAATTTTAATTTGTAAATTTATAAGGTCATTGACTTCAATAATTTTCAATATGACAAATAAATACAACAGTAAACGTGTTCAGGATTATCAGATTTAGGTTTCAAAACAAAAAGATGACCATAAATACAGAGAATAATGGCGTAGAATTGCCCTGACTGATTTATTTTCACACTATCTCCAGGTGTCTTTATGGCAGAGAACACGGCAATTCCTGTCGCTTACCTAACCGCAGAATTCTTGTCCACATTATAAGCAGCATAATCTCGTCAAAGCATTCCATCGTTCTCGCAATCAATATTGATGCCAGTGTTGATGGCTTCATTGCAATTACCATTATCCCTTCACAACCGCATCTCCCTCTAACTCAATCGCGACATCGACACTATCTAGCTTGACCATCACTGTCATCAGAGACAACCTTGTTAACCCTCCTGGCCCTTATAACTATGAATAGCGATATCATCGCTTGTTCCAACATATTCAGGAAGTCAATATTATCGTATGGTCTCTGCGTAAGAACAGTCACAGGTATCAAAATAAATGTTCAAAAGTTTCTTTTCAATTCCTTACATTAATTTGGTTAATAGTAAGAAAAACTAGCTGCTAAAATGAGTTAAACAATAATTAGATGCGTCAAAAGCTTATGTGGTATCAAATTTGAAATTTACCAGCAATTCCTTCCATTTATTTTGGAGCAACGAACGTTTTCAGAGCACAGACAATGTGTAACAATATATTAAGAGAAGAAAGCGTACAAGAAAATTCTTTTTACGGTTTCAAAACATGAATATCAGTTACTAAAGAAAAATGTTACTAATTCTATGATATTGTTTCTATTAATGAGATCTTACTCACTAATTCGTTCTGTGCGAAAACAATTTGTAACGCTGAAAAGAAATGTTTCTCAAAACATTTACAAACTCTGCAATCATGTTCCATGTTTGAAGAGAAATATTTGCACACACTCGCTTTATGAAATGAATTTCAATAAAACATTTAATGACACCTAAATGCCATTAAGGTCCGAATAGTTTCGTGACTACTCACAATCATTAATTCAGATTTCAACTTAAGAACACATTCCCTATTAACAGCCAGCAACAACTCGAGGAGGTTGTAAGTCTTTTACAAGTCCAGTTTCTCAGTCAAGGCAGATTCAAGGTAAGCAATTCCTGAGAGGGAAAGAACAGACTCTGGCAAGAGGTGAGCAAATAACATTACGGAACACAGATGGAATTTCAAAATCAATGCACAAATCTCGATAATGGATTTTAGATTAAAATCTAAGAGTATTTTTGAATAGAAATCCTGTAGAAATAGACATTTATATTACCAATGGAGAAAAAAAAACATTAATGAAATAAAACACTTATCATGGTCAGAAAGCTCAGAAAAGCAATAAGGGTTTCTACAAAAAATAAAATCTTTTATTACACAGATGGAATGTTAAGGATTTCATGATATTTTAGAGCTCCCCTGCAATCTGTGGTCCGTTGATGTTAATGGGTAGCTTCTGATAGTATTATTTTTAAAATGGACTGTAGTTCCCATTTCAACATGGGTTATCACTTATTTCGGATGAGTTTCAAGCAAGCTGAAGATCTTCGAAAGTCGTGAACGGGTGGCTGCATATGAGGTGAATATATGATACGGTACATCAATAAGTGGTCGATTATTGTAGAATTCCGGGTTTTCATAAACGGTGAAATCGTAGGATGTGGCTCACACTGTTCTACACAGGGGGAGGAGGAGGCAATGGTTCGATCTCTACACAGGGAAATCAAGCACACATTACCCTACCTGATTCGTGTTCGCCGATGCCACAAAGTTAGATGCGATTTTTCTCAATCACCAACTTCAGTCTAGTTCATGTTTCCCAAGATAAATTGGAACGCTAACAGAACTTGTCAAACCTTTTATATGCACTTTATCTCATCAAACAAGTTTTACACAGTGAATAAATATCAATTCCACATGTCACAACACGAAATAAAGACGCAATATTTGTTTATTATTGTTAAACATTTGCTGATATTATCACAGTTGTGGGAGACTAGGTCGTTTTTTTCTACATTTTTTGATTAGTTACTACAGTACGCCATATCTACAACCTAGATCTTCGTCTTCTTGCACGCCGATGGCTTCTTCGTCTCTCCCACCCTGCCATCGTAGACACTGCTATCACTGCCACAGCACCACCAGACCACCATATCATCACCACTCCGTCGCAATACCACCACAACATCACCAGCACGACGAGAAACACTAGAGCCACCAACACCAATACAATTTCGGTCGGGGCCATTTCTGCCATCGCTGCCCCGCCTTTGATCGTGGACCGCCGCCTCGGCGAGCCGGTCGCCACGGTTGGGCCCAGCATCATCAGGTCAACGCAGACCTCGTCTTCCTTATTCGCAAACTAGTGCGATCGTTATTTTTATCACATTACTTTGACTTGGCTTCACAATTACAAGTCTGAGAGAACTGACGTGAACTGGAGAGTCATCTGAAATCAGCAAATATGTTTCGCCAAACGTTGCGTAAACGAATACATTGATTCTCAAAAATGTAGTCCCTATACTGTTTGGAAAATGTTGCGTTTTGGAACACCTCGAGAAAGAGAAATGTGAAAAATTTAACGTACTTTCAATGACGTAATAGTCATGTACAAGCGGCCATCATTTCTCAATTATTTCTAATGCTATACAATTATGGTTCTGAAATAACTGCAAATGATAATTGAAAATGCATATTCGAGAATCAACATGTGAGAGATTTACAATACTTTTTTATTTTCGACGTTACGCTAAATATGCAGTGACGAATGAAATGTGTATGCGCTGCCTTTGAAAATATTGAAGTCGAATGACTGGTAAATGTCAGAAACGTGAAAATCATATTGTACTTGCATCAAAATTCAAGATTTATGAAGCACTCCTTTGTAGACAATCCATAACACCATTCCTCACATAGCATCGCAAAGAAAACGTCTAATTTCACACGTTAATATTTTTTTTCAAACAAAGCATCACAATACACAATTCAACCAACACGACAGCCGAAGGTCACATTGCGTAACACTCGCACAGCATCCCAAAATGACGACGTACCTTACAAATACAGAATTAGTCGTGTCACACCATCACCCAGAAACCCAGTCAACACTCAGAGCGTCTCCACCAACGGCCTAGTTCCCACCGCATCCAACGACACAGTGGAGGCCACTCACCGCCACCACCGTCACCACCGGCAGCCACCGCCGCCGCCTCTCTGGCTTCTCTCGCTCTGCCGCCACGGGCGCGCCGACGCGGGTAATACGATTGGCTCGCCCCGGGCGCTGTGGCCGACCCCGCCCACCCGCCACGCCCCTCGCCGCGGCCCGCGCCGCGCCGCTCTCTTCCAACGCCATCGCGACCACCGGGCCGAGCCTGTGTCCGCTCGCTGCTTGCGCTGCGGGAAGCCTGGGGGATACGCGGTACACGCCGGTGCAAGCGCCGCCCCCGCCGCCGCCTCTCCCGACCGCCCTCGACACCGATCTCGGAGCCACCTCCACTACCTCCGCCGACCCCGCCGCCGACCCCGCCAGCGCCCCCGCCGCATCCTGCCGCCTCCGTCACCTGCCGCCCGCCGTCCCCGCCCACACCCCACCCACGCACTCCCCACACTCACGCCCCGCCCACACCCTCGCCTCCCCCGCCCACTCCCATGCCTCCGCCCCCACCCACACTCACGTCCCCGCCCTCACCACGCCCCTGCCCACACCCACGCTTCCGCCCCATCCACACCCACGCTTCCGCCCCACCCACACCCACGCTCCCGCCCACACCCCTACCGCCGTCTCCATCGCTCATCGCCACCCCACCTGCGCCCCCACCGCCCAACGTCACCAACCCCACCGCAGACCCCGCCGCTTCCTCCAACCCCGCCGCCGTTCCCTCCAGCGCACACACCGCCCCCCCCAGTCGCAGATTCCGCCGGCCCCGCCCCCGCTGCCGCCACTACCGCTCACGACCACCCTCGATGCATGCCCCGGTATCGCCCCCGGCAACGCCCACCACACCGCCCTCTCCGCCGTCGCTGCCACTGGCACCACTTCGCCCGCTGACGGCGTCACGGCCAGAGGCACCACAGCTGCCCCACACCCTGTGGTCATCAGCAACACCCGCTGCACACGCTTTGATCCTTTCTGCGTCGTCATTGCATGCTTTTTCTTTCATCCTATCTGTATGGTTTTTGTTTTTGTCCCTTCATCATTCTTATCCTCTTCTCCCTCGGTTTCTTTTACTTGCCCAACCCGTCCCTCTCCTGTGCTCCGTCGTATCCTTTTCCTATTCCGTTTCCTTTTCTTCTTCTATCTTATTTCTTCTGACTTTTACTTCCTTTCGTATTTTTTCTTTACCCCTTCCTTTCACTTTTCCTTCTCTCTTCTTCTTTTTTCAAGAATTTCCCTATCTTCTAGTGTGTTCTATTTCCATCCTCGCCTCCATTTTCTTTCCCTGTTCCTGCAGTTCTTCTTAATTCATCATCGACCTTGAGTTTTCTTGATGGCATTTTTTTCTTGTGTCGTTTTCTCCATTTGCTTTTCCATTGTTTTATGTATTTTCCACTCACGAATCTTCTACCGCTATTTTTCATCACCTCATATTTTCTCGCACTAATTCTTATTTTTTCTCTGTACCTGCCTTTTTGTTAATGCCAAATATTTTTGGTCCCTTCTTCAATATCCACCGCAAGTTTTGAGCCTTGAGTCACAATCACTACTACCTTTAATACCCTCCTCGCAAGCACTTCTATTCTACTAGCATCCCTTTCTTCATTACGACCTTTCTTCCTACTTGATTTTCCTCGCCCCCTAGTTATACATTTTCCTTTTCTTTCACTTTTTCTTCGCTCCTCCGTTTCCGTCCTTTGCGTATCAACCATTGGTTTCTCCACCATCATACCTCACAATCATCGACATCTTCGTTGTACACATCTCAACTTCTATTACCCCATTAACATTCGGCTCTATCTTCACTAACTCTACAATCATCACCCCGGTCGTCCCCACTCCCACCAATTTTTCTCTCTTCGTCCTCTTCCTTCAGCATTATCAATACCACTTGCAGAGCATCTCCGCCAACTGTGCCACCATTATCATCATCAGTACCATCACCACTTTCATGACCACACCATTCCTCCTCCATATCCTCCACAGTTACCATTATCACCACCAGTTTCA